>JARJDW010017765.1:0-18556 GCA_030264715.1 Adinopsis sp. GC000173 | reverse complement strand
CAACTTTCATCAAACTTGATAGTTTTTCTCTATTTTGAATCACTTTTAATGAAAATCTCTAAATATTTTAATGGAAAACGCTAAAATCAAAGATAAATGTTGCAAAAATTTCCTGCGCAATGAAAAATCTATAAAAAAATCGGTTTAAGTGGACGTTGTGATACTAAAAAATAATTTGGGGCAGCAGTAAAAATTACTTTAAAATTAAGCGTGAAACTTTTCGGGCCAGCCACGTATGTATCCATCTATACATAATTTTTTTGACAGGCAATCAAATCTGATGGTTAGACTTAAAACGTAATTAACAAAGCACTAGATAAATTTTTAAGTAGTTTATAAACTGAAACTTTAATTATTATAGGTTACCGTGTGGAAATGCTTCATTAAAAAGAAAAAATAAACAGTATTTTAAAGTTTTGGGAAAGCGTAAAAGTTTCTTAAGTTGATGTTGTTGTGGGATATAAAATGTCGAGTGGGTTGTTGTATGCTAGTTTTTGATGTTCTAAACAAGCTTCCTAAAAATTTTATTATCTCGATATGTTTTTTTTCCTAACCAGTACAGTACCATCGAACGTTTATTATCGATAAACGATTTTCAATATTTATTTTGACGATATTGATTGCGTTTAAATGTATTGAAGAAACAAAATTACATTGCACTTCACATCAACTTTTCTACAAACCCTATTCTTTTATCTCTCTTCTTATTTTATTCCAGTGAGGAACGGCTCGAATAAAATCAATTATTGTATGCCGCTGCTAATACTAATTGTGTCATTAAAAATGTTCACGTAAACTTCAAATTAATTAAAATTTATTAAAATGTATGAGAAAACATTCAATTGCCAATTGTAATGAAATTTCATTAAATAAGCGTGCACACGGAACGTTTCTGAAAAAAAAGAGAGCTTGGAGGAAAAAAGGAAAATGTTACTTTTCGAAATGAAAATGAATGTTGCTTTGTGAGAAGAAATCAAGTTCGGATTAATATGGGGTGGTGCAACATCAAAGCTAAAGTTAATGACTTTTGTATGTGGCATAAAAATAAGTGTGATAATCATTATAAACAATTTAAAGCAAATCTCTTTAAAGAAATTGATTTTAAGGTTGAACTACGTGAATGTAATTTTAATTTAAAAAGTTGAAAAAGAAAACAAATAGAAGCAGCAGCCGAATGGCGTAATTTGAAAAAGTGTAGTTACGTCATCGATTTATAGAAAATGTGATTGAAAATATGTTTAAATTCTATAATTTTTATATCCGGGTTTAGTAAATGGATTTTTATGACAGCAATGAATTAAAATTTTCCATGACATTTTCTGTAAATTATTATATTTAAATTGCAAAATGATAAACGTGATATAGATAATAAAAATTATTATAAAAAAATATGAATAAAAATACTACAAAAAAAATCAAAAGTAAGTATTTATAATTAATTCTTTTGTTTACGATTGGTTGATTCTTTGATGATTAATTTGCACAATAAAATAAATTCCTATAAATATATAAATATAAAAAAAATTACCAATCCACAAACATTTATATAAAAAAGACAATGTAAAACCCCGTAGTAATAAATAAACGCAATTGTTGTAAATAAAACTATTTCAAAAAAATGTTATTTTGTATATATCCAATATTATTATAAAACAAATTGTTACAAATCATTCGTTTTGATTTTATTGCAATGTATTGATGATAAATTGTATTATTTTTGTGCTGTTTGCATCTACGCTTGTTTATTTACTTCGTTTGACATTTTTTTCATTATCGAAAAGCAAATTTGGATTTTATATTTTGCGCGCATAATAGTATAAAATATGATGTGTTATTTATCCATATCAAAAGAATTTTTTTAACAACATGTTTTTTTAACATTGCCGTGCTGGTGGTTGCATTCCCAAACAAAAATCAAATTTGCTTTTGAAATTTGAGATGAAGTTGGCTGGAGATCCATATAATGTAGAAATCTAATATTACATGCCAGCAGTTTTACTGCTTCACACAAAAAACAAGCTAATAAATTATTTATAAAAATTTTACCAATGTTCTTTTGCGTTATCTAGTTTTAATAAGTTTCAGCGCGAAGCAATGATTAAGTGAATTTCCTCTCTCCAGACTGCTTCTAAATGTATGTGTAGTTGTAATATACCAGATAACTTTTGAATCTTTTTTTATAAATATATATATATATATAAAGTATATAAATATGAAAAAGAAAAATTCTTATTAATGTTTATAAATAATAAAAATTTACAAAAAATTAAATTCTTGTATATGTAAATATTTACATAAAAGAAATGAGGCTTTCTGCTATTTAGAACATATAATATATTAAATGCCATAGAGACTGAAATAAACGTAAAATATCTTTGATGGGGCAGCGAATCAATCATCATCAAAGATGTTTATACAATTATATATTATTTAATTTTATCTATCATTGTTTATTATCTAATCATCATTGTCTTTAAAGTTTGTTCTATTCAATGAATGTAAAAGTCGATAAGCGTCGTCGTAACGCGCCGTTTATCCTTGTTAATTTTATTTTAGGTAAATTTAAATGCTTGTGCACATGTGTATATAATATATAAAAATATTGAATAATATAAGAATATAAATAAATAAAATATAATTTAGAAAACTGTTTTCAATGTTTCTTTATCGCCCCTTTCGCACAATTTACATATTGTTTTATTTTCCAGCGCGTTTTATCACAAAAATACACCATAAATTAATTAACAGCCTTGATAATTAACATGTGAGCTATGTTTGTGTAATGAAAGTGTTACATATTATTCTACTCTACGCGATATTGATTTTTCTAATTTAAAAAAAGTGGTCGTTCGTCTTCTTCGGCAATGTTTAGTTTTTGACAAACATAATATGGAATCACTTTTAATGAAAATCTTTGCGTATATTGATGGTAAATTCCAAAATCAAAGAAAAGAGTCGTAAAAATTTTCTGAGCAAAGAAAAATCCATAAAAAATTTTTGGTTTTAATGGAGGTGGTGATGCTGAACAAATAATTTGGGGCTGCACTAAAAACTTCTAACCAAAGGGTAAAAACTTTTCGGATCACCCACGCATGTATCTATCTAAGCATATTTTTTTGGAACAGTTTGCATATTATTTTATTTTCCAGCGTGTTTTATCACAAAAATACACGACAAATTAATTTAAAGCATTGATAATTAACATGTGAGGTATGTTTATGTAATGAAAGTGTTACATTATTCTACTACTCTACGCGATATTGATTTTTCTAATTTAAAAAAGTCGCCGTTCGTCTACCTCGCCAATCTTTAGATTTTTAACAAACATTAATATGGAACAGGGAAATCTTTATCCTTTTGTTAACGGAAAATAAAAAAAACTTTCAAGGGTTTATTTTTAGTTAAACATAAGAAGTATAAGATAAGTATCATCAAACATCGTTTGATGTATATACGCAGTAAATGCCATATTGTTTACGTTAATGCTCCTCAAAGATAACCACAAATCGTTGTTGTTGGGCCCATGTTCAATATCATTATGGAAATCACATCTTATACTAAGATAACTAAATTAATTTTCGTTGAAGTAATCATTTGCGAAGAGAAAGTACACAAAGTTTTGTTTAAAGTGTTGCGCTGCTGCTGCTGCATATCTCATTTATCGACAAAACGCATTCCTTCGATGATGTTTTTGTAATAAAAATTTGTTTGTTAACATTCATGTGTTCGGGAATAAACCACAAGCATCAATTGACATTTATTTAATTCATTTGTATTTTTGAAAGTGTAAAATTGTTACAAATTTGCTTAAATATAATAACTAATAAAAATGTGGAATTACTAGTTCTGGCGAATTAAAAATGGAAATGTTGACATCAGTGATAAATAATGCACAGAGCGACAGATAGAGTTAAAAGGTAGCCAGTTGAAGACAACCAATTGGTCAAAAACAGCATTACAGATGTTTCGAAGAGGCCAAACAGTAGGGCAATTTTTGGATTGAGTACAAAGCCAAAAAAATTGGGCTTAAAAGATGGGGAAAGAATCGTAGGTAACGATGGATAAGATAATTAAATTGATTTTCGTGGAAGGGATCATTTGCGACGAGAAAATACACAAAGTTTTGTTTAAAGTGTTGCGCTGCCGCTGCATGTCTCATTTATCGACAAAACGCATTCCTTCGGCGATGTTTTTGTAATAAAAATTTGTTTGTTAACATTCATGTGTTCGGCAATAAATCGCAAGCATCAACTGACATTTATTTAACGGTTTTGTATTTTTGAGCGTGTAAAACTGCTTGAAATTGGTATGAGAAAAGTGATTGAGCAGTTTTTTCACTAACATGTACAAAGTTTCTTGTTGTTGTTAGCAGCGATTTTCGTTATTGGTATTTCAAGTTGTCGTTCATTGTTAACACACCAAACTTGGTGTAGTGTATATATATACATACACACAAGTGAAGCAAGAAGCTTGCCTGTTTCAAACATAAAAACCGTGTTTCCTATCAACAGCGCAGAAAAAAGCTAATACTCGAAAACAAATACTCGTTGTGAATGGATAAAAAGACGTCATTTGTGTTACCAAAACAGGTAGGTGATATTTCTCAATATATGCGAAGACAATATTTGTCAAGCGCAATATTTGATTTGAAAATTTTATGTGCGATTGACATAAAAATAAAAAAAGCAGCAGCATTATACTGCGTTCGTGCAATTGCTGTTTAAATATTGCATATAAATCGTCAATAAAAATATTATTGCGAGATAAAAATTATCGCCTATGTTTGGACGACGAATTGGCGTTGTTGTTGCATTGCGCTGTGTAGCAATTTATTGTTGAGCGAATAATTTGTGAAGTCGACGATGGCGAATGAGCTAGCTCCGGCGAAAAATGTTCATCCAATGTGTTAGTAGAGAAACATGTGAGCATGACTCTCGTGTGTTGATATATAAAAACAATATTTGAGATTGGAATTCAAGGATACATTTTATTTGTTAGGATTTGAAACCAGCGTTTGCAGCATCTGCTGTTGCAGCATGGAAAAATGCAAGAAGTTGATAAAAATGAATTTAGATATATATGTTGGATAAATATTTTTCTCATTCTCGCAAGTCAACATGTATGTATTGTATATGTTCCTAGCCTAAATAAATTCATACATTTATTGCATAATAAATTTGAATTAATTGTTTATATAGTTATAGTCGATGAAAAGTCATTCATGCGGCTCGGGCGATAAAAAGGCTCTCCTTTTAACAAGTACAAGTACCTATGCAAATTACCTACAAGAAGAACTAGCCCATGTTAATGGCCCCAGCGGTTAGTGGATGAAAAGTGACTTTTTCAGCCTAGGCCATAAAATAGGAATTTTGGGCTTTTTTCTCTTTTTAACTTATACATACATCAATACTTATCTTTTGCAAAAATGAACAGTCAATCTTTATGACCTGAACCGCAAGAGTTACTTTTCGTCTACTTTAGTTGAAGTTGTGCTAAAATTGAGGTAAAAAATTTTCCTTTTCATGTCTTGATGTTAAAAAATCTTGTTTATCGAACTCAAAGTTTATTTCTTTTTTTAAATTATTGAATTAATTATATTTACGACAAATTTTCATATTTTGTACATTTTAATGATGTTGTTTTAGATTTCCCATTGTTAGCCGACGATAAGAAGCGACAACATAATTGTTGATTGTGTTAAAGACGTTCACTTTTAAGGCCCACAAACAGTATTTACATTTCAGCAGCACATGGGTGAGATTAAATTCATTAGTAAATGAAGTTTAGATATTCATTACGTAATTAATACTGCTTATTGTGTATTATGTGAATTAAGCGCGCGCGCGTAGGAGATTCGAAATATTTAATATGCAGCGAAATGTTAATTTACGGGTGTGAAAAATTAAAAATGGCGTGTAATGCGGCTGGGCTGGCTGGCTGGCTGGCTGGCGCAAATGATGAATGGAGTACGCGAATAAAACCATAAAAACCACGAATTTAAATAATCGTACATTTCGCTTATTAATAAACAATAAAAAGCCGGCCCGGAAACGGAAGTAGTTGAGGAAAAGGAGCGTTCTAAAATTACCACTCTTATTTGGGCCATCTTATAAATAAGTTATTAGTTTTTATTTGATTTAAATTTATGTAATTTCATGCTTTTCATCGTAATGTGTTTCTACTCTACGCTTTTTACGTTACAACGTTACAGTTTTATTTTTTTCTTCTTATATTTGAATATGAAATTTTCAACAACCATAAAAATGCCGAACAATTTTCAAGCAATCGGAATGCTTTAATTAAAGGATTTTTCGATTACATTATACATAAGCGTTGAGCTGTTTTTAATTAAAATCAATGATAAATTTATTGTGTGTGTTTACGGTGTGTTTACAAAAACATACATCAAGTGTAAAATAAATAGTAGGACGTATAAAAAAATAGAAACACTTTGCTTAGTTCTCTACTACTCGTACAGGTTATTTCGTCTAACGTTTCTCGAAACGAAATGGGACAATTTTATTTAAACGCTTTTATGTTACAATCTATCAATATATGCTGTTTTATTGTTCAATTACATCGAGCAAACTAACCCTTACATTTTTGATTTGAAATTGTTTTGGATTTTTATGCGATTTCGGCGAACGAACGAAGATGGAAGGGAAGGAAAAATGACAGGATTATAAATGAACTCTTATGATTCATATGTAAGGTAAGTCTTTTCTTCTGTATATTGTACGTATGTATGTAAAAGCCAGACTTGTATATTTATGACTTTTACGAGCAGTCGAGTAAAAAACGGCCTTGTTTAAAATATTGTTAAGTTAAAAGGCTTTTTTATACCTATATTAGAAACACTTCTAACATTATAATGCACGTTCTTTACTACTAGTTGATACTTTCATAAAAACCTGCCGGTGTCTAAACTTTATTTTCCAATAAATTTATAAAAACAATAATTAATGAAATTTTTTATTCATTTTGCATGCAAGCTTAAAAATGGATCTTTAGAAACAAAACGTTAATTTTTAGTGTAAATATACAATAAAAAAGAAGGGTTTTTCTAGGCAAATAAGTCAACCACATTAAATGGCACAACTCCACTTTTAATTACATTATTATAATTAATACAAAATGTTACTGCTCAACTCTCATGTTTTAATAAAATCTGTCGGTGTAAACTTTATTATCCAATAAATTTATAATAACAATAATTAATGATATTTTTCAATAATTTTCATGCAAGCTTACACATATTAAGTTAAAAATCGATCTTTGGAAACAAAACGTGTATTTTTAGTGTAAATATAAAAATGAAGCGTTTTCTAAGATGACAAATCATCCACATTAAGTGGAACAACTCCACAGTTAATTACTTTGTTAAACATTTCATTTTTTGATCTGTTAATGTATAAAATAAACCTAGCGATGAAGTCGCTAAACATTTTCTAGGAACAGATAAAAAATGTTGCTGACCAACCCTTGCTTATACTTTAATAAAAACCTGCCAGTGTAAACTATATTTTCCAATAATTTTATAATAACAATTAATGATATTTTTAAATCATGTTGTACATATTAAATTAAAAATCGATCTTTAGAAACATAACGTTTATTTTTAGTGTAAATATAAAAATGAAGGGTTTTTCTAAGATGACGAGTCATCCACATTAAGTGCTACAACTTGACATTTAATTACTTTGTTAAACATTCCATGTTGTTATCTACTAAAGGATAAAATAAGCCTAGTGATAAAGTCGCTAATATAATTTGTTGCTGACCAACCATTTTATAACATACTGTAATAAAAACTTGCCGGTGTAAATTTTATCTTCCAATAACTTTATAATAATAATAATAATTAACAATATCATTTTAATGCAAAGTTATACTAATTAAATTTATCCAATATTGACAATTTTATTAAAAAATAAACTAAAAATCGATTATCAGAAATAAAAAGCTTATTTTATCGTCAATATTAAATGAAGGGTTTTTTGTAAGGTGACGACTCATCCACATTAAGTGGTACAGCTCCACATTTAATTACTTTGTTAAACATGATCTACTAAAGTATAAAATAAGCCTAGTGATGAAGTCGATAAACATTCCCTCGTAACCGAAAAAAACTGTTACTGAAAAACTCTTAAACTTTTTGCAAATTACATGATCTATGGCAGTATGGTTGAGTCTAAAAATATCGTACATTGATTATTGTATTTAAAACAAAATTGAAGTTACAATGTTATTTTGCAATACAAATAAGGCAGAATTTTTACACTATGGTACCAATCATCTGGTCACTTTGTCATATACGAGTCCACTTAATTTGATGTCATCTAAGTTTAAATAACTTTTTATAAATACCTAGTTATTTTGCATTTAACTAACTTAGCCTTCTAATACACAGCTACAATCTCTACGATCGAATTCTATTAAAATTCATAATTTAAATGTATTTTGCCCCAGTATCTTCTTAATGTATTGCAAAATATCACAATTCTTAGTAGAAAATTTTACGTCGCATCTTGTAACGGGGTCGATAGAATTATTATTGTAATTGCATTTTCTTAGAATGAACGATGTAGTAGTATACAAGATGTAGCTTAGTTTTCAAAGAATTAAAAACAAGAGAAAGGAAAAAAAAATACAGTGCCCTTCTCAGGTTTACAAAACAAAATATAATGTACAATAAGGTTTTAAAAATTAAAAACCTACAAATGAGGGTAAACAAGTAAAACTTCAATTTTTTATATTGTCTGTTGATACTTTTTACGTAGGTACATAAAATAACATAAGTTTAGTCAACTTTTTTATAATTAGGTATATACATATAAACTTCAATAAATTTGTAGTTTATTTTTTTTAGAGTTTAGTTAAATTATCTTCAATAACTAATTCTGTTTTTATTTTATTACTTTAGACCGTACACGTAACCATATCTCAAAAATTCAACAATGCGTCGCAAGCTTAATTTAGAATGCATTCTAGAATGTTAACTTTAACCAAACACAAACATTGCTAATATTGTTATTTCCATCTAAATGAAAACTGCTAGAAATAATAACGAGCAATATCTAGCGTTGCTATTGACGATTCAATTGTAATACTAATTTCGTCTGCATATGATACTAAATAATAGGCTGATGCAAAAATCCAACAATTGCAAAAGACGGTTTTTTAAAAGCTATATTTAGTGGCTTGGTTTCCATTAAGTAACAGCAACGTCCAGTGATCCAATTTTTTTATGATCTGAAGATGTACCATGAGCCGAAATTCATCTCAGACACACAGGTAACACATTATTCCCATGTACTATACCAAAAGTCTAAGATGAATTTCGAACTCTAATACACCTTCCGCGCACAAACAACGTATCACTTGCTTTTGCGTTGCGTTGCGTTGCTCTTACTTGATTGAAACACTGAGCGAAGCAGAAATGTTTAACGGAAAAACAGCGACTGTAAAACCAACCTAGCTGGCCCAAATATTTAAATACTTAACAACAATTAAACTAGGCATGTGTACTGTACTTTTCAAGATAGTACTACCAAAATACTACATAACCACATTGCGGATAATAGTTGACTTATTCTCGTATATTAAATAATTAACTGCAAAAACCAATAATTGAATAAATGTAGCTATATCCGTATAACTCACAAAAACCCTTCAACCTATAATCATTATATGCGACAATTTTTTTTAATAAATAATGGATAATGACAATGTATGTAGCTGCTAGCGCATAATCATTATTATATACCTGGTTTAAATAATAAAGGAAACAGCATTGCTGATAGATATATGTATTATGCATTATCTGAAATGCAATATTAAATTTAAATAATTTATGGAGAAGCATCATCTAATGCAGCGGTGTAGAATAACATAAATGTACGTGTCGCCATTAAACATTGATTATTAGATCATCAATTTGTTGCTTGCTGTTTTTTTATTCTTCGTTCTTACTTACTTCTGATAATCATAACAATTTCATATAAAAAATTATATTTCATGGAGTTTTCGATTTCGCTTTTCCAAATGATTACGCTTAATAATTGTTTTCATGTTTGCTATCAGTCAAAAGTTTCCTAAATGATTTATGAACGCGATTACGAAACGTGCTGCATTCACATTTGTATAATAATAAAAAAGAAATTTGGAAAAGCGGTTTGATGCGCGCGCGGAGGACGAGTAAATAATTTCAGTTCACGCTTATATAATTTTTTCATGCTAGATATTATTACGCGCACGCTGATAACTTGAAACAAAGAAATTATATTATATATCTATTTTATATTCGCATTTTCGTCTAGCTAGCTAGGTCGTGTAGGAAGTAGGCATTAATTTCAATATGTCAAGGCGCCTCGACCGCAACATCTAATTTTAGATTATCTGTAATAATTATTTCGTTATCATATCAATACTAATATTCTTATAAATACACGTTTTGTCCATCTAGATTACAATTGATGATTACACCACAGCGCAACAACGAGTGATTGAAACGAAATGCGTTTTTCACGCGGTGTGTAGCGCGCTGTTTCCCGGCGATTTGGCAGGAAATATGGATTTTTGGAATTGACGGCTGTGTAAATATTATTAATTAACGTGCTAAGCTTCCATGTTTCATTTTAACAAATATTATGCCTTAATGAATATATACAGTGCTATCTCAGTAGGTACATGACTATACGAAATACGTTTTTTTTTGGTATAGATAAGACAAATATTTTTTACGAATTATTTTCGCTAATAAAATTTACATTACTGTTTTATCTTGCTATTTTAATATAAATTTTGGTCTAAATAACCTAAAAATTCAAAAAATATTTAGTTGACGGTTTCCTATTTAACAAATGGGTCATCTAAAAGCTTTTGAGCTTTTTAAACACTTTTCCCTTTGTGGTGTTCTTTGCATTTTTAGGCTTCTCTGATTTTTGCGTTTTTCGTTTCTTATATTTTTGTAAGTTTTGTTTTTTTTTCTACGTTTTATTTTCAAATTTTGCAGATAAGAAAATCAAAAACTGCAAAAAACGGGAATTATACAAACAAGCACCAAAATGCGAAATAATCTAAATATGGAAAATGCTGGAAAATGATCAAGCAATGCATATACTTGGACATTTCTGTGATTTTGTATATTACATATTACAAGAATTCAATTTTTAATAATGTGCTCAAAAAGTATTTAAATTATTTTGCAATTTCCATTAGTATGATGACATTTTTGACATTTTGTCGTTCAGAGCATTGTAAAGCTCTGACATCAAAACTACTAAAATTTAATGGACTAAACCGAAATTCTACATGATTGCTTGTTAGCGTATCCAAACAAAAAATACTGTTTAAATTTACAGCCGTCTAACTTGAGTTTTCATCTTTATTTAAAAAAAACTGCAAAATGTGGGATATTTTCTCCTTGCTTGTCTTCATCTTTGACATGCGCTCAAACAATAATGATTTAAGCAATAAGAAAATTGTGTAAACATTTTTTTAGTACGAAATATAATCTTTTTAGGGCCACCAAGCTTACACTGATAACATCTTTGAAAAACGAAATACAGACGACTAAATGCATCTATTCGAAAAATAATGGATTACTTTTTACTACACCTTATATTATATACCTATTACATTAGAGTGCAACTATATATTATAGTACGCGTACAGCAATCAAGAGAAATTATTTTACATTACTTTTTATATGAGAAAACTTGACATATTTGATGTAAGTCCAAACATCTGGAATGTATTGAGGTCATATATCGAGGTTCCCCCCAGTAGGTATTAGTGAAAATAAAAATTTCAACGAAACTGCGCTGAAAGTTAACAAAATTCCCAGTATGAAGATAATAAAACACATTACTGATGCCATCAGTATCGCAAATAGTAAGTGTTACATCCATGTTAAATAAACAGCAATAGGTTGGTTGGTTTTGTGTTGCAATAAGTTGGAAATGAAAGAATTATTGATTTTGTTTGCCAATGAGTAAGTAATAAATTATTACTTTTGCAAACATTTACATTTCACAGTACAATAATGCATTGTATATATACTACCACAATATTATATATTGTTGTTGTACATTATGAGATGTTATAATTAATAATTTGTTTACCTTATACATTGTAATTGTTGCAATTATCAAACGTAAAAATTTAAAATAATTCAAAGAGCTTTTGTCTGTGTACATATATAAAATTATGCTTACGGAAATAAAATACTGCACAATTTTTATTCTTGCTCGAATTCCGGGAAATTGTTTATATTAATTAGTGCTGCCGAGAATTTTATTTTTTTTAATACAAAAAAATGTGCATTGCATCTCTGACATCATGATAATTTTTTAATAAAGAAAAAAATGTGGATAATTTTGATATATAATATTATATAGTTGCTTGTTTGAGGGAAATAAGGAAAGTTTAGTTTTGGTTTCAAACATTAGCAATAATTTCGACGTTATTTAAACTCGGTTTAATTAAATCACTTTAAAGTTGCCGTCTATAATAACTTTTAACAACAACAAGTAATCAGTATCAATGTTGTTTAACCAATGACGTTTTACAAACACAGCCGCTTTTTGGTAAGAGCCCAAGGGAATTGATTTTGAAACAGCATTTTGCAAGTTTCAGCTCGGCTCTATATATATACACGTAGTATAGTTTCCACTGTGTGTTAGAATTTTATAAAGAAACGACCAGTGGTAAATTAATTAAATTTATTGTAAGCCATTAAAAAATGAACCGGTCATTTATTTATTTAAATTAATTCGATTACAGCAATGTTGTGGATGGGATTTCTGCAATATTATTTTGCATTATTGATTAATATTTTTTTTATTAATGGGCATTGGCATAACTAAAAAAAGTTCATATGTGGAAAGATGTTTGGATAATAGTGTGATGTAGATCCCTATGACGGCACAAAGTAAGTAAATAAATAAATAAATACATACATACATAAATGACTAGATTGACCAAAAAGTGGGTAAAACACCAAACAATGACAGTTAATGGTACAATGTTTGATTGATATTGTAACCAAATAATAATATAATTTTTATTCACTATGTTGAATTTTATAAAGAAACGACGAGTGGTAAATTAATTAAATTTATTGTAAGCAATTAAAAAATGAACCGGTCATTTATTTATTTATATTAAATCGGTTACAACAATGTGGATGAGTGGGATTTTCGCAATATTATTTTTTGCATATTATTTAGCATTATTGATTAATAATTTTATAAAGAAGCGACGAGTGGTAAATTAATTAAATTTATTGTAAATATTTAAAAATTAAACCTGTCCTTTATTTATTTAAATTATTTCGATTGTAACAAAGTGGCTATGTGGGATTTTTGCAAAATTATTTCCCGTTTTTACATATTATTTTGCATTATTGATTAATATTGTAACCAAATAACAACTTTGTTGGATTTTATAAAATTACAAAGAGTAGTGAATTGATTAAATTTCCTTGAAGCAATTAAAAAATAAACCGGTCATTTATTTATTTAAATTAATTCGATTAAAACAATGTGGGTACGTAGGATTTTTGCAGTATTATGTTATTTTTATTTCATTTTATTTTGCATTATTGATTAATATTGTAACAAAATAATACTATAATATTTTTTCCACTGCGTTGAATTTTATAAAAAAAAAACTAAAGAGTAGTGAATTGATTGAATTTACTTCAAGCAATTAAAAAATAAACAGGTCATTTAATTATTTAAATTAATTTGGATGCAGTAATACGGATGGGTGGGATTTCCGCAATAATTTTTTTCCCATATTATGTTGCATTATTGATTAATGTGGTAACCAAATAATAATATAATATTTATTTACAGCAACACACTAAAAATACAAAAATGAAAAAAGCAAACTAATGCATATTTTAATAATAAAAGACGAAAAATTGTTGATGAATCGGTGATGCATAAAGTGAATGTGTTTTGTAGTTGATTAAACATGATATTGAATACAACATTTTATTATTTTATCGTACCATATATGTGTATATGTATAAATTAAATAATCATTGCTGTTTGTATGTCGTATATGTTTTATATTTAAATGCGACTATTCATCCAAAACGCGCGCGCGTTTACTTATTTGCGATAAAAAGCCGGCCGCGGTGTATGTGTTGTTTATATGTAGCAAAAATAATAATTTTATTGGTCGTAATTTCGGGATTTAAATTAAAAGCGAGATGTAATTTAATTGCCAGTTGGAAAATGTAATAAGTGGCTGAAGTAATATGTTACACATACATAAACTTGCTCACAGGTGGTTTATCTATATGGTTGAATACAACAAGAAATTGCTAACAAGTTTGTGAAGCATTTATGCCCTGTTAATTATTTCATTGATTCCATTTTAATTTGCGATATCGCAACACATTTTAATGTAATGTAAATTTTTCCGCCACAAATGTGAATTCTTTCACATTATTAGCTACACTGATCGATATTATATTGAATATTGATTCAGTTATAATTAGTGTATAACTAACTATTTCTAGAATTCCAGTTGTAGCTTTTTATGTTATTTGGTGAGTGTTGGTTATTTTTCCATACAATTTAAGTTTCATCAGTTCCATTTAAGTAAATTGAATTTTATAACTATTTATTAATTACTTTAACAAAAATTGCCGTGTTTGATGGTTGACATGTCTTCGTAACCATTTATTGTTTCTTTGTAATACTTTGATAAAAAACTAAACCTGTAATTGTAAAAAATTGTTAATTATTTTATTGATTCCATTTTAATTTGCGATATCGCAACACATTTTAATGTAATGTAAATTTTTGCGCCACAAATCAATTCTTTCACATTATTAGTTACACTGATAGATATTATATTAAATAATGATTCAGTCATAATTAGTGTAGCTTTATTTAATATAAATATATCCATTATTTATATAAATTATACTTTGCAAATTATATTTATTATTGATAATTAATAATCAAAATTATTATATTAAATTTTGTTAAGTAAACAAATAGATAGATGTTTTAAAGATATGTTTTAATGGAAATGATTTTAATAATTAATAAAATTTATTTATATTACTATTCATGCACGCCTATATACCTACTGTGACGTGTGTCCGATGCGCATAAAAGTCGCTAATTGAAAAAATTACAGAAACGTGTTAACACATCGACAGAATTCAATGCTGCAAGTAGTCGAGAGTACGATTTGAATGACATCGACGCTTGAAATATTTAATATCTAAGAGGGGGTTGTCTGTCAACGTATGTAAATTTATACAAATTTCGAAAATAGAAATGGATAGAATAAAACGCACCGCTTAAAATAGGTTGGTTGGTGTATAATATTGTACATTGTTAAAAAAAAAACTTACTAATGGATTTATCAAAAACAAGTTTAGAACTATTTAACAAAGTTATTTTTACAATGCATATATGTTTTAGAATTTACACGAATTCTAAAAATACGAATTGATAGAGAATAAAATGCACCGATTGAAAAATTACCTAACTAATGGAAGCTTCAAAAAACAAATTTAGAACTTTTTGGCAATGTTATTGCATTTTAACCGCCAGCAAATGCAGATATATTTTAGTTTTGATTTGAATAAACAAAAATTTGAATGCGTGGTTCAGTTTAAATAACTTCAGATAAATTTTGTGGCAATCAGAGGTGAAAATACGATACTACAGGAATAATCTTGTATGATATTCTATATTTCTGCATTTTTCTCTATTTAATATTCAAGTATTTAATTATTTTCCAACAACATCATTATTTTAAATGCTTGTATATGTATATCTTTAATTTTTAAACTACGTGGAAATGGGTGAATAAAACCACTTTTGTTTTCACAGCGAAGTTTTGGATGAGTGTATATTAGCATGTAACTATTTCTAGAATTACAGTTGTAGTTTTTTATGTTACTTGTGATGAGTGTTGGTTATTTTTCAAAACAATTTAAATTCCATCAGTTCCATTTAAATAAATTTGTCATTTTAACAAAAAATGCACGTGTTTGATGATTGACTTCTCTTCGTAACCATTTATTGTTTCTTTTTAATGGTTTGATAAAAAACTAAACCTGTAATTGTAAAAAATTGAAACGTGGTTTTATTGATTCACTCCCACGTGGTCCAGCAATCAAAGAGCATCATTTTTAATTGCAAAATAAGTTAAAGCAGAACAATTTACAAAGAAACCTGTCTAAAATAAATACAAATAGTCATAAATATGCTTTGAGCACTTATTATGTGCAAGTACAACTTTCAAACTCTAATTACTAGAAAAAAAATATACACCGACGGTTATCATCAAATTATGTATATCGCTGTTTGTGTTGGTTACTTCTAGATCTCCGATGATAAGTGAAAAAAAAATCCAGCGTACTTGCTATAATAAAAAACTAATTTGATAATCTGTCGACCTACCTACCTACCTATACCAATTTCATTTGGTAAAAATCTAGCATTTGATTTTATTAAAGGAATTTATAGTCTGTATTCGTTTAATGTAAAAGTTTATGTGAAAATCTGTAAGCTAATTGGTCCATTTATGACATAGTTATTGATTGCAGAATATGGCATTTTTAATAGTTTTAAACAAAAATAATGAGAGTGGAAAATATTGCTGAATGCGAATTTAGAGCACAAGCGCACTATTGATTATAATTCACATTTGCAAATAAATGTAATTTAACAAACAGCTGAAACTTTATATTACATTTATGTAGACTTTTTAGAAATGTTTTGCATAATAAATAAATTTGTAATGATGATAACGTTTTAAAAGCTTAAATCTGTTTTGATTTTGGATTTACTAACGCTAATAAGGATAATTCAAAATAAAGCAAGTTTCAAATGAAATATAAATTAAATTATTCTTCTATATTCCCCTAGTTGAATTTAATCTATTGCATAACGAAACGGGTTCAGCATGAATACTTAATGTTTTTATAAAAAAAATTGTATTTGAAGAGTTTGTTAAAAAGTTGAAACAAGACTTTTATATGTAAATAATATCTGAAACTTTTAACTATGTAAAATTTATATAAATATATAGTTAGAGCCTACAATGTGATGGAGTAGAAAGACAAAGTTTGTTAATATTTATTTTAAAAATATTATTCGCTCTGTACGCTTCCCGTCTGGCATGACGGCGCGGCGGAAGTTGGGAAAAAGTTTCGCTGCTACAAGAATAAGACAAATTTACATTTATTGGTATTTAAATAATCTTAATTAACTATCTTCATATACCATCACATCAAATATTGCACCTTTTTATAGTATTATTTGTAGAAAGAAGTATGTGTCGGGATAAAATGTTGCGCTGGAATTTATTTTGAATTATTTATGGGTTTACTATAAAATATGCAAATGCAAGCAAAATTTAATAATCAGCATTCACTTTACGGAAAGTTTATTTACTAGTAAAAAGTAAGTAAGCGAAGTGTACGAAACGAGAACGGCGAGAGGGAAAAATAAGGAACGAGGTGGAGGAGGAGGCGAGATATACGTATACGTATAGTATTCTTGTAGCAAATATGCTTTTCACGAGATGCGGTGTGGTATCATTTTCCTATGTAGTTTTCACATACACCCGCCGAGGAAACGGCAAACTTGAATAGATATTGACCTAGATTGGCATGAATATTTAATGATATTAAATTATCTGCCCTTAATAATTTATCTTTGCGTTTCTAGCCATTGATAAAATATCATAATTGGAAAATTAACACCATACATATACATACAATATCAATATGAGCAAAAAGTCGTTTAATATATTGTAATTTTCAATTGTTATTATTTAAATTCGTAGAATGGGAATGATTATACATAGAAATGTCTATTTGCGAATTGATTCGCGGAAAGTATATAATATGTGTTTATTAATAGAATGTAATTTTCAATAGTAAGTGTAGTTTAATTAGTAAAATGGGAATGTTTGCACGTAGAAGAATTTTTGTTTCTAGTCATTGGCAAAATATAATATGATAATTAGCGAATAAACTCTATTCATACTCGTACACATAATATTTATTTGCTAATTGATTCGTGGAAAGTACACTTTGTTTAATAAAATGTAACTTTCAATCGAAATTATTTAAATTAGTGAAATGGAAATGGCGTTCGCAGATAGAAAAATCTCACTTTTAATGACATTAAATTAACTGCCCTTTATAATTTATCCTTACTGTTAAGAATTCGCTGATTTTAAGATAATTCTTTGTTTCATATTATTTGATTCTTCTTGGAATTTTGTTATCCACTATTGTTTAGACTCGAGTCGGGCGCTGGGTGTAGAGAGGGATTAACTTAAGTTTTATTTGTTCTCTTTTAACCCCATATTTTTCAATCATCAAAAAGTAGTTTTATTTGCCAATACCTATTTGCGTATTGATTCCCGAAAAGTATACATCGTTTAATAAAATGTCATTTTCAGTGATAATTAGCAGGAGTATAAGTTGAAGTTTGCCAGTTTTTATAGTAAGACGTTTACTATATGCCTTTATGCATTTCTATGATTAGACATACCATAAATA
>JARJDW010017764.1:0-18351 GCA_030264715.1 Adinopsis sp. GC000173 | reverse complement strand
AATTTTTATTTTAATTCAAAATAATTACCGCTTATTTCACTGCTATTATTCATTCTATATATAGGCTAAAATCAACTACTGATTATGAACATACAATGAGTATAGTAAAAACATTTTGTTAACATTATATTATCCTATTCAATCTCATTATTTCCACGAGTATTACATAAATTAATTATGACGCTAATAAATTTTTAAAGCCTATTAATGCCGCTGTTGAAATCGCTACAAACGATTAAATAAATTAATAAATTCAATACAGAGAATTTAATTGTGAAATGAATAAAAAGCGGGTATAGGAAAAATGGAAAAAATGTGCATAAATAATGGAGGAAATTTAAATACTTGAGTTTTTAGAGGTTAAAACCCAATTTCCATTTCGTATATAAATCTATTTATTAAAAAAAAGAAATGTGGATTTACTTTATGAAGTTCAAAAGCAATTTCCGTCACAAAAAGCAACGGTATAAAGTAAATAAAAGGACATGACATGTTTACTAAGACACTCCTCACTAAATTTAATTATAATTTTAATTTATGTAATGGAATATTACAACTAACTTTCAAGTCCAATTCAATACGCGCTAGCATAATAAAAGTTAAATAAACAAAATAGGTTTAATCTAATATAATAATTTTTTGCCGGGTTGTATTATCATTTGCTATTCTAACAGGCTCATTAGCACGTACAAAATTGGCTTTTTGTTGATATCATCACATTTAAAATGGCACGCCTTATGTGCAGTAAATTTCAACCAAACTGTGGAAAAGAGAGGAGAAAAAAGCATCCTTTATGTAACAACGTTTAATCCTACTATTCTTTTTGTTACAGTTGCTCTCTGGTAATACCAACACGTACACAGTGGTTGAACAGAAATTAGATCCTCCGATTATTGCAACAAAGATTCGCTTACTTCCATACAGTGATCACGTTAGAACTGTTTGCATGAGAGTTGAATTAGTTGGATGCAAATGGACAGGTAAAAAATTATGCATGTATTTTCTCTAAAACTTTGCATTTCAGCATTTTTTCTCTTTCTTTCTTTCTTTTGTTCTTATACTACCGAATTCATTTTTTGCATTTTCAACTTCCATTTTCTTCATCGTCGAGCGAAGAGAAGAGCTGAATTGCATGTAGTTGTTGTTGTATTTATATAAGAATAGAAGAATTAATTAAAAAAATTACTGGGCCAAAAACCAACCAACCAACCATCATCAACATCATCTGTGCTACATATTATACGATTATTTACAAGTTAGACAAATCTAATTGAAACTCTCGTTGTAGTGAAATAATGAATTATAATCTTCGCGTATAATTTCATATTTAGCATAGCCACCTGTTGTTTGAATATAACTGATATAAATATCTTTCATATGTGGGTATTTTATTGGGTAGGATAGTTAATATGGTTGGTTTGGTGCCAGAAGTTGCTGTCCTGTTTGGAATAATGGCCACCCTGTGTGCTGAACAAGCACCGGTGGTTGTAGATTTCAATTTTGT
The DNA here is from genome assembly GCA_030264715.1 of Adinopsis sp. GC000173. NCBI lineage: Eukaryota > Metazoa > Arthropoda > Insecta > Coleoptera > Staphylinidae > Adinopsis > Adinopsis sp. GC000173. Next base: position 16,847 of record JARJDW010017764.1, on the reverse strand, counting down.
TTCGAACTTGAGCTTCGCCATACAAAAAGTATATATGTCAGCAATTTAAGAAACCTTTCGGGTTAAAACAATACACATTTTTCCCTTCCTTCACACACAACTGATACTAAACTGCTGTAATAGCATTACATCCCACAAGTATACAACTTTAATTATCACGACATGTTGTGGTATAAATGATCTAATGTTTTATCCTAACAATATATTATAAACGTTGTTTAGCACATACACACACACATACATGTTATAGAACACAATTGTTTTCATAAACTAGATAGAATTATGATACAAAGTTATCGTTAATAGACACTAGTCCACGTTGAATGTTATCTTTATGAGAGATGCAGGTGTGTTATTAATTAATTAATAGTACCGGGAGCCGTATATCATATAAGCTATACACCACACTACGGATGATGTAGCTAGGAAAAAAAATGTATGTACGTCTCACTGCATAGTGTGGATAAATTAAGCACTCAATACATACTCATCTATTAATCAATTGCAACAAATATAGAAATTTGAGCGTAGAATCATTAATTAATGTAAAATTAAAAGGAGAAACACTTGATTATGTTTTACAAAAATAATTATTATTATTTAAAATGTTTTACTACGTGCCTACCACAACATCCTTAAATCATTAGTTGGATTATCTCTTCGCTTCTTATTTTTTTAATATCAGATATTTTCGTTGGAGAGAGATAAATGTCCTTAATAAGTGATTTTTTAAGTTAAACTGTTTTATTGCTATAGAATTGACAGATTATCACTTTGAGACGTCACCTAACCTAACTAACTATAATTCATTTTGTAACTGGGCTGTAAAATTTGATAAATTTCGAATTTGCAATGTTACTTTAAATACAAAATTGCGTTGCCAGTAGAACTAAAGTTGTATACCATTTTTTTGACTTTTTTTCTGTGTTTTTATTACATTTTTTATCACAAAACTTATATGACCGAATTGTCAGTTGGACAACGTCATTTATAAATAGGCTCTAAAATTAGCTAAATCTTGTATTTACGAAAATACTGAATACACCCAATTGTATTGTTGTCGAAACTGAAGTGTGTGCCAAATTTCAAAGTAAACCATCAACAAGAAGGGGAGTTTTCAATTCCTAGTTTTGACCTGTCAAAATTATGAGTTTAATAAAACTGATTAAAAATGTTACATATACATTAGGTTTGTTTTTTATTCCAAAGTGTTCATGAACATGCACAATTTGTGCAGTTTGTTTGTTTTTTATTCCCCATGCACACAAATTTGACAGCTTTGACAGTTTGCACCGTGTTCTTTATTCCCCTCGTTTTTGTAAAGTTCAGCTATGTTCATGAACATTGTGCACACATTCGAAAATAGGTGCAGCTTTTTACACATGTGCAGTATCTGTCATTTGAATGGTTACCAAATTTAAGATTGTCTATGCATTGCTGTTCTATATCATTTATATATTCTGTGAACAAGTGTCAACTATCACAGCGCCACACTGCACCAACGGCACATAGAGGAAATATGTTCATGCACATAAGTTCATGTGCATGAACATATGTTCATGTTCAGTGGAATAAAAAACAAACCTATTGTCTCCTTAGATACTTGGATAAATTAAGCACTCAATCCATACTCCTCTATCAATCAATTGCAACAAATATAGAAATTTTAGGGTAGAATCATTAATTAATGTATTTGGATTATCTCTTCTTCTTCTGCTTCTTTTTTTAATACCAGATGTTTTCGTTGGAGACGAGTAATAGACAAATGTCTTTAATAAGTGCACGCTTTTAGTTTGTGAAGGTTTTATTGTTTGTCGTAGAATATTATTTCTATTACGTTGAGAGGAGTATATAGAGAATAGAACATAACGAACACACCTGTTCTCTCCAGCGATTATTTATATCGTCTATTAATCATTTGCGATTAATAATATCCGGGGCGCACTTAACAAAGCTCAGATAAGCTATTAATTAATCTTAGTTAGCTTTAGCCTAGCTAGAATTTAGCAAAATATTGCGGAATGATGCAGCAGCATCAGCAGCAGCAAGCAACGCGCGCTTAATACAAATGCTATTTTTCTGTATACATATATATTGTGTGTGTTTGCAGATGGATTAGTGAGCTATTCGGGGCCACAGGGATTAAAGCGCGGCCCCGAAATGGATTTATCAGATCGAATTTATGACGGACGTGAAGAAGCGGGAATACTTTCTCAAGGTTTAGGACAATTGGTGGACGGTCAGAAAGGCCAGGACAATTTCAGGCTAGACACGGGACATGGCAAAGGTGAGTTGTCGCATTTACATTTATATTACTTTCAGCAGCCGTGTTGTTCTAAGGACCCAATTTCATTTTATATCAGTATTTTGTCTTTGGCCTGGCGACACTTGTATGACCTAATGACGTTACTACCACTGCACAAACTCACTTTCTTTTCTCTTATTTAACTTTCGTGTGAATTTATGTATGCAACTTTATTATCTACTAAAGAAACTTTTTTCCTCTCTAGCTCTCTCTGCTTTAAATATAACATAAAAACGATTCTATTTATTTAAATTTTTAATATTTGAGAATTTATATGATGCATTATGAATTTAATGCTGAAAAAATAGTACATTTCTACTATATGTACGTATAAAACTATTAAGTGTGGTGATTTTATAAAATACGTGGCATATTTTCAAAAGCGTTACAATTTCATTTCTAAGCAAATTATGCACGCTTCAAGCTGAAAAGCCTGTTTTTTCCTTCATAATTTCGTTGACGTTTTAAATTATTCGTAAAGATTTGATGACATCTGAGCGCTAGACTGTCTGCGGAATAGAAATGATTAATAGCTGGTGAATCAGCACTTTGCGAGTAAATTTATTACCATCTAAGGATTAATATTATGGCGCCTGTTGATGGTCATCACCTGAGCGGCAAGTGACAAGTAGCGAGTTTAAATAAATATGTCTCGCGTATTGTAAGTATTTTAAGATGGATGGAAGCCCGTCAAACGGTATAAGTTAGGCGGAACTTTGTTACGCAAATAAGCATTACCCCGAACGCTTAACGGCAACAGCTTTTCAATGGCAGCAAAATTCGCTCGTTCGCAAAGAGGATTGATCTGCCTCGCACTCAATTTCATTTGTCAATATGTTACCAGCCACTATTTGTTAACATTTCGCTAACATTGTAAACTAAATACGGGTTCTGTGGTCTTCTTTTTCAACCGAATGCGCACTTTGAAGTTCTCTCTTCAATTAAACTGCCAAAATTTATTATTTTCCAACTCTGTTAGAGTTTTAATTAAACCGTTCACTCTCAAAATACAATTACTCTACTTACTTGTTTTCGAATTGTTTGGTTAGCGAGAAAAAATAGTACAATATATTTAGTAAAAAATATAAAAATGATTGTGCAGGTTATGAATGGGTTGGCTGGAGGAACGATACACCTGGTTTGGCAGGACATACATTAGAGTTAGTATTTGAATTTGATAAAGTGAGAAACTTCAGCGCTGCACATCTTCATACGAACAATTTGTTCTCCAAGGATGTTGAGGTAATGATAATTGTATCCAGCATCCATTTATTTCTTACACATTACGGTTATTTTATCTTTGCAGGTTTTTTCACATGCTCGTTTCTTCTTTAGTATAGGAGGGCACATTTACAGTAGCGAACCAGTGTATTTTTCTTACATGCCAGATTTGGTGTTGGAACATGCTCGTAATGTAACGATCAAACTACACAATCGTGTGGGAAGATTCCTCAAATTGCAATTGTATTTTGCTTCAAGGTGGATTCTCTTAAGCGAAGTTTCTTTTGATTCTGGTAAGTATTTTTTATATATATTATATACTACCTATATTCCTACATAATAATAATATCCAACCAAACTCTCTCTATACGATACGCTACTATACGTTCGTATGTATGTACGTGTTAATATATAACGTGCATGTGGTTGTTCGATGCCTTACACTGGGTAAAATGTTCACATTAATCTCCATCAAATAAATCAAACTGTCTTACACAAAATGGACTATAATATCGATTGCCGCTTAATAACTACTTTATTGACTGCTTGTTATATGATTCAGACATTTCAAGAAGAAAAAAGTAATGTAGTAGCAACTCTCCATGTTTCCAGCCATTTATTTCTCTTTTTCTTTTTTTTTCTTTCTCGATTTTTCAATGTGAGATTATTTTCAGTCATCGTAATAGGAAACTATACGTCGTTGGAAGAAGAAGAAATTTCGGTTCCCGATCTAGATTCCAATTCAGATGCCGGAAAAGAATATCCTTTACAACGGGATGAAGTGAAAACAGTTTCAAGCAAAACAAATCGTAATCTCGACGCAACGACAACGAAAAGCGGAACTAATGAAGAACCAAAACCCTATATTGGTTTTGTCATTGGAGTACTAACAGTCGTTATATTGATCTTAGTTGGAGCAATTGTGTTTATTGTGTTCCGAAACCAGAGAATCAAAACTTCCGTTGCCCACACCACAATCGAACCAGTAGATAAACGTTTCGAAGATGAATTTAAGGTAATGTAACCTTTTCTCTGAATTATATGTTTTTTACGTTTTCTCTTGTTGCTATTGCACGTAACAAAATGTCACAAACAAACGCATTTCTATTTTTCTGCCCCAATGTCTGCAATTATATTTCAACAAAACATTTTTCCAGTCCATTTCTGACACACTGAAATCGTGCATTGCACCTTGTGTATATATATCTATATACGAAATATATATATATACAACAAAAGTCCACAAAACATTTCTAAAGAAATACAAGTCGTAACTCGTCAAAATGGCCAAATAAAATATCTAGTATGAAAGTAGTAGTATTCTATTTTTATATGATGTCGCTATAGCCTTTTATCGTGATGCCTGTCGTACTTCAGTACAAACTGCGTTAATTTCCGTTTAGGGCAAGTCCACACCGATACTCCACAATAGTTAGCTATTAAGATAACCAAATCACCAGGTTACAAACGCTTTTCTTCTTATCTGAGTAAGAAATTTCACTACATCGTGTATCAATTTACAGCATGAAACATTTCAACGGAATACTTCCCTTTTTACCATTGTATGCTAATAAACCGCAACATAATATTACCAACGTTTGAAGACGGTTATACTCTTTTTTATATTTCAAATGTCAATACAGCTCATTCATAATGAATGAACCACTAAATTTATTTAAAAAAATGGTAAAATATTTATATTTTCTACTTGGTCTCCTGGTTTATTTTTTTGTGTAACCTGACCTGTGTGCTTTGACAAATTGTTAATAATTTATACCTATCGTTGTAAATTTATTAAAGCATAACGGTCATCCTCACTAAAAGCGATCATTAATATGATTAATCTTAGGGAATTTTACATAGGTACATTTTCAATATAAATAATTAATTATGTGGACACAGAAATGAGGCGAAATGATTTGATTGATAATGTAAATATGTAGGTCTTTGTAAATTTATCGACAAAACATATCTTTCGATTGTTTTCCAATTTATGCAAACATTGATTTGTTTTATTATTGTCTAGATGGATGAATGCGACAAAGCGGCATTATATCAAGAGAGTTTGAGACCAGTCTATACACGGCAAACTCATCCTCATAGTCCGGATTACACAGGTAAGTGGCAGGAAAGCCTCCCCACCTGTCTGATTGTCGGATTTAAATGGGATTAACCCATGTTTACCCAAATCGATGTAAACGTGCCTATCATGCTACTTGTCAGATATCTTCTATTCTCTAGGGTGATAAAAAAATCAACAAACAATCCATTGACGAAAAATATTTTCTTATTTATATTTCAGTAAACGCTCAATATGCAATTCCTTTTATTTGCAGAAGTCCCAGATGTAGTTTGTCAGGAGTATGTTGTGCCACACCTAGGCCGTGATTTCACTTCTACGTCTCTTTCGCATGTTCAACCTTCTTTGCACAACTTTTTACCGAAACCACCACCGATACCGCCACCTCCCGAAAGCTATTATGTAGCATCACCTATTTCAGAACCACCTTCGCCGCCGCTAACGCCGTCATCACTGGGGTTAAACAAGTCGAAAATGAGTCGTCATTTCATGCTACCCTTGAGTCCAGAACACGCCAATTGTATTCAGGACGAGGACATCGAAATCGAAATGCTCCCCCATGAGCAATTACAGATAATCGAAAAATTGGGCGAGGGACGATATGGAGACGTACATTTGTGTAAAATGCAAGGCTTCAGTGAGCTTAAATTAGTAGTAGTGCACACGTTAACTCTTGTAAAATATAGAGAAGAATTTTGCAAGGAAGTTCATGCCGTCGCAAGACTAAAAGACCCCAATATAGCACAGTTGTTAGGGGCTTGTTTAGATAGTGAACCTATTTGTGCGGTGCGAGAATATGCCGAAATGGGCGACTTGTGTCAATTTCTACAAGAACACGTTGCTGAAACTGCCTCTCCTTTAACATCTACCGCTAATACATTAAGGTAAGTGTCAATCTATTCTCAGACCTGGCCGAGTATAATGCCCTTTTTCTTCGTATTTTCCAGCTATGGATGCTTAGTCTATATGGCGACACAAATTGCTTCCGGCATGAAATGTTTAGAAAATTTACGTTATATCCATAAGGATTTGGCGACAAGGTAACTTTATACCAACTTACTTGTATGTATGTATTAGCACAGTACAGTACAGTACAGTACGGTGGTAGTTAATTTACTTTCCTCTTTCTCTCCCCCATAACTTACTTTAAAACAATTATTTGGCGGCGGCTTTAAAATATTATATTGATAAAGCGCAGCAGCAGCAGCAGCAGCGAAAAAGAGCGTAAAACTAATTGCTATGAACAATATTTCTGATCACGTTCAAACTGTATATTCCATTAGGTGAAGTTATACTATAAGCCGTTACCAGACTAATTAAAATGCGTTTAAAGAATTTGTCCTTTTAGTAAAATGTCTTGACAAGCTGCCGCGTTTTGTTTGAACTGTGTTGTAATGTATAAATATGCTTAAAGCATTGAAATTTTCGACTCAAGATATATTTACTTCAATTATGCACACCGTTCTGTTGCATGCACTCAACAATCTTGCCCTTTAATTGCTTTCCAACCCTACATTTTCATTATTAATACGACTGGGGCTTTTTAGGAATTGTTTAGTGGGGCCGAGATATTCCATCAAGATTTCTGATTTGGGAACCTTTCGTCAAGCATATGCTTCTGATTACTGCCAAATCGGCAACTCACGACCTCTTCCAATTAGATGGATGGCATGGGAGAATGTTTTGTTGGTAATTACTTCATTATGATGATTGAATAAATTCTATTCGATTGAAACCGCTCTATATACATACTATATATGTGTCTGTGTGTGTGTTTTAGGGTAAATATTCAACTAAAAGCGATGTATGGTCTTTCGCTGTAACACTTTGGGAGATATTGACGTTCGCCAGGGAGCAGCCATTCGAAGAACTGAGTGATGAGAAGGTTATCGAAAATGTCACTCATTTCTATCAAGATAATGGCAAACATGTGAGTAGTATGGAAATCCATGTGAAAGGTCAACTATATATATATATATATATATATATGTAAAATAAAAAATTGATTGAATCAAAAAAGAATAGAAGAATAAGAATAAGAACAAAAAAGAAAGATTGTGAAAAAGCGCATTTCTTTATGCGTTGTTTGCTTTATATTGCAGATGTTGCTGAGTGTGCCAATCAACTGCCCTAAAGAAATATTTGACTTGATGTGCGAATGCTGGCAAAGAAACGAATCTGACAGACCAAACTTCCGAGAGATTCACTTGTTTCTTCAAAGAAAGAATTTAGGTTATACGCCGGATTTACACTGACGTTTACTATTAACAGACATTGATGACAATAATATTAGAAATACGTGATATATTTGCACATATTTTAAATGCGGCTGTTTCTATAATAATAATATAGGAATTATTATTAGTGGTATACATATATGAATGAAAAATAAAATAAAAATCTAACGGAAAGGAGTTCATTATTTGAACTTTTTTTAATAATGCACATGTTTGTTCCGACGTGTTCATAATCTACTACTATATGTCTATTCAATTTAAACATTCACCATCATTTTGTATTGGTTTATATTGGTTATTATTTTGCCATTCTCGGTTTTTTTTTGTGTGAGAGAAATTGTTTGTTACGTTACAAAGGAAAAATCATTCGATTAAGTTTTGTGGCTTGCCTATCAGATTTTTCTGCTCCAGTGCCTTTTACAGTTTTTCATCATTACTCAATTACCACTTATATCAGATTATATTATTCGTGTTGACTTATCTACTAATAATAATCCTAGCACACAAACAACCATAACTTCTTCCATCAGCTTATCAATTAAATATTTATTATTAAGGAGGACAACAATGCATTTATGATTATTTGTGATTGAATACTAAATAAATTATATAATGTAGATTTTTATCATATTTAGTTGTTGGACAAAAAAGAATATACAGATATATATAAACTAAAAAGCTGTTAAAATCCATACATATTATGTAAATTTTGCGATGACTGATAAAATTAAATCAACTGCAAAATTAAATGAATAAGAAAAAAAGGATGTAATCATATCATTGTTTTAAGCCATATTGTACATAATTATTGTAAAAATGCATGAATTTATGTTTTTGTACATTAATATATTAATTATATATGAAAATTAAAATTAAAGATGATTTTGTTAAAAAGAAATTGTGGACCAAAAAAAAATAAAAATAATTTAATAATGCCATTTCCCATTTTCCCACTCCAAAGTGTTTTTACGTTTTTACGAGTTCATAGCGTATATATATATAAAACAAATATACAATTTATTACCTTTTCGATAAAGCAGTCTTTGATCGTTGATGGTTGCTCACATCAACGCTCCTTATCACAATGATGGATCCTAGCGGCACATTTGCCCTCAACGATATGCAAGAAGGAAATTAAAGATTCTATGATAAGTTCAACATCGCCTCCAAGCTGGAATCATTTCATGTTTTAAGATTAATATTTATTGCATCTTTTTTTCTTCGTCGTCTTCTTCTTTACTTTATTCTTTTGAAAACACTTATTTGAATGTGCTATCATTTTCCACGTAACGGACACTATTCTGCTGCTATTCAATGTTACAAATATAAAAGTGTTCTTGAGCGTTTACAACAGCTGAATAAAACGTTCTTTTAAATAATAATCTTAAACGATGCTTTTTTATATTCTAGCTTGAATAAACGTCTATAATTTTTTAAAGCCAATAATATGTACTCGTAGTATATGCGTATGGTGTACGTTTTAAGAAAATATGGGTCAAGTTGATTTAGATAAGATGAATATAATGAAATTTAGTTTTGGGATCATTGAAGAGACAATAGAATTAGCAATGAGGATAAACATGTAAATTACTACACACAAAATGATCTCTACAATTATATCTGCATTTGATTTAATCATTTCTATGCAATAATCATATAATCTAAATGAATGCATGAGTGGAGAACGTGTGTATTAATTATGCAATTAATTTGAATAAAATATTTAAAATTATATATAAAGCATACATATATAGCGAAACAACGTTGCTGTGTGTGTGCAGCACATGAAGAAAATGAAACGTAAAGTCAATAAATTATTTGCTAATGGTAATGAAGGAAATAATAGAGCAATAAGCAGCAGTTTTATTATCACGAATAAAATTTGGCCAGCACCTACATATACCTCAATATCAGCGGTTCCCAACTTGTGGTACGCAAAATATAGTGAATAATGGCGAAAGATAAACTATATTTTGCTGTATTGCATAAAATAAAAATTGTATGATTTATTATGTTGTTATAGTTTCTATAAGTGGAAGTTAATATAGTTTCTGTTGCATTGTTTTATATGCTTATGGCTTTCGCTTTGTTGCAAAGAAAAGAGTTCTATTTAAATATTTTCTAAGCATTTTTGTTACTCGGTGTATTAAATTGTCTTTAAATCAAAAAAACTTACAATTTTTTTGGTAGATTTATGTATCATTTGAAATGTCAAAATATTTAGGTTATGTTCGGTAAATACATAATTTGTCACATGACAGCAGATAACTTTAGATGTATACGAAGAATTACGAATCTTCTATGATTTATTAAAGAAATGGATTTTGTACTAAAATAATTTTTGCTTAATTAACAAAATAGAGAGTTATATTAATTATAAAAGGCAAATTATATTTATAAATCACTTTTATCGACGACCTAAGTACGTTCGAAAGCGTTCGTATATATACGTGATATACGTGAAGTTTTCTGAAATAGAGTGAACAAATTCTAGCTGCTCTTGATGTATTTACCGAACGCACTAACTGTAATTAGAGGTACGAAAATTCAAACAGGTTGGGCACCGCTGCTCTATATAAATATGCGTTCACTGTAATTCTAAATGTGGATATTACGTAATGGGTTTTTGCCCAAACTTTTTAATAACGATTCGAATATTCGATGTGCGAATTTACATAAACATCCAACAACATGTTACTAATTTTGAAATGAAAAATATACAGTAAAATAAGAATACATATTCCCACACCCCCGCGCCTGCCATGCATTTTAATGCGTCACATTTGAATTAGAGAATCACTTTTGGTAATAACATATATATTGAAACAAATTTCAATTAAAAGTTTGCACCAAACATTCATATGCATGCAAATAAATTAATTGTTTAAAGCTTACGCACTGTCCTTGCACTGCACACCACCAGCACAGCAACATGTTTGTGTGTGGTGCTTGGTAAAGTTTGCAATGTTTTTAAATTAGCTTGCAAACTAGTGTGTAATTAAAACTGTGTGTTTTATTTTCATAGAATGACAATGTGAAATTTATTTCGTTGATTGCATGTTGCGAAAATGTATTGTGCTCGCACCAACAATAGGTGAGCCTATGTAGTGGAAGTATTCAATAGGTGAAGCAAGGATCATTCATCGCTTCGAAATTCGATGAAAGCAGAAAAGCATTAAAAGCGTTCACTGCACCCCCCGTTTTCCCTTTTTTTTCCTTTCTCTTCGTTTTCATATTTGTCGTGGTTCGTGACCTGCATGCGTATTGTATGCATGAAAAACCATATCCTTCGGCCCATTGGCTATTTTCACGTTTCATTTAAACTTTTACAACAAGTGAATTATACACAAACCGGCGGGGAGAGCGAGATGTGGTGGTGGAGTGAAACGCGAATGAAACAATTGATTTATATATAAAACTAATTAGAATGTTAAAGCCGCTTTATATTGCATTGTACAATATATATTTTAATATTTTACATAAGCAAGGGCTGCGTCATGCAAAAAAGATTCCAATCGGGTGGAAAGGAAATTGCGGAGGAAAGTACATTTTAGTGTAAATCAGTCTCCATTTCGTTTTAATAAGAGCTATAAAAACGAAACAAGGAAACATTTCTTTGGTAATTTGAAATGAATAAACCGTCAAAAGCGTAGGACAGCATGCGACTGCCTGCGATATGATTATTAAATCTCCTGTGCGCGTTCGTTGTTGCTGGCTGAGAATGAGCGCGAAGAGATTTTTTACTATTGTATATTATACATTTGTTTATGATGGCGGGGGGATTAACAAGAAATATGCTATGGCTATACTTGGGCTGTAATTTAACGATAGGTTAAATATTAAACAGCTTTCGTATGCAGTGTTGTTATTATTTTAGGGTAAATGAGGCTGGTAATGAAGACGGATGTGCGGACCGTAACAATTCGGCTTTCCAGTTGTGGTAAGACCTAAACATTTATACCCTCTTTAGATTACGCTGCTAATTTCACTACACACAAATTGATTATCTACTCTAATTGGATGGATCGTAAGAAAGTGTTTGGTAGTAACGTGCGCCTTACATTAAATTACAACTTTAGTTTGACCTCCAAACTGAACGGCGCTGGGAAACAACGCGCCGCGCCGTGCGCTGTGCTGCCGCTAGAAAACTTCCGTGCTTAGACTTGTTGAAACTATTATTATTACACGAAGCCATTGCCTCATTATGTGCGATACTTTCTTTTAATTAAAATAAATTGCCTTTAAACTTTATTATAACACCGAACAACACCAACTACTATACCACTACATTATCGTATCTATTAATGTTAAATTGCAATAAAAATTTATTTTTGCAACAACAACATCTAGACGAGTCTAGACTGATGATTATTTAAATATTACGTAAGTACGAGTTTAGGGGTATACAAAATAAAGTGCATAATGGTGAAAGATACAGCATATTTTACTGTATAGCATAAAATGTAAAAATTGCATGATTTATTATGTTATTATTTTTTCTACACGTGTACATTAATATATTCTCTGTTGCATTGTTAAATAATCGTATGGTTTAATGTTTGTTGCAAGGAAAAAAATTCTATTTAAATATTCTGAAGTATTGAAACTAATTAGAGAAATTGTAATTGCGTTCATTCTAAACATTTTTGTTAACCAGTGTTTAAAATTATCTTTAAATCAAACAAACTTATAAGTTTTTGGGTAAATTTATGTACCTTGCACCAGTATTATTTGAAATGTCAAAATATTTAGTTTATGTTCGGTAAATACATAATTTGTCATATGACTGCAGATAATTTCAGAAGATTTACGAATATTAAAGAAATAGATTTTGTATTAAAATAACTCTTGCTTAATTAACAAAATAAAGAGTTATATTAATTATAAAAGGCAAATTATATTTATAAAACAAGTTCATCGACGACCTAAGTACGTTCGTAAGCGTTCGTATATACGTGAAGTTATCTGAAATAGAGTGAAATTTTTGCAAGTAAAGTTTATTATAACACCGAACAACAACAGCTACTACCATACCACATTATCGTATCTATTAATGTTAAATTTGCAATAAAAAATTATTTTTACAACAACAACATCTAACTAGAGTCTAGACTGATGACTATTTAAATATTTTAGTCGTACGTTAGTTAGCAATACGAATAGGTGTGTAGCATGTATGTTGGTTTGGTACGAGGAGTTGAATAATGTAGGGAATAGACAAGAGTGTTAAATGATTTTGTACATTTGTCTGGTGAACTAGCCCTAACATTTGGCCCACTCTGCGTCTCGTAGAGAAACCACTATTTCCGTAATTGGGTTATCAGTCCTTGCACGTAATTGATTTATTTCCTCTCTCGGCATCAATTAAAGAGTTACAACCGTCGTTCTCTTCTTACGAGTATAAAAATAAAGCGGACACTCTTGTTGTTAAGCTGCTTTTATATATATACCGTAGTAAAAATTTTCGACCGCCGTCGCCTCGGGGATTTAATTTAAAAGAATAATACAAAAGCATTTGCCAGTAATTAAGAATCTTAACTTTATCATTCATCCCTTTTTCAGCGCTGGTCGTGCTGGTGATAAATTTTCCATGTATAGAGTATAATAATAAATTGCACATAATAAAGAAAACAATTTGCCATGCAAGTGCTGTGCAAGAATGATAAGCTTCCATTTCCTTTCTCTCCCCCTAAAACACTCCAAATGATCGTTATGTATATCCAATAAATAATGCATAATTTAGCGTCGAGATCTAGCTTGATATTATTTTTCCATTATGTAGTTATTTATCGAGTGCAGAGAGAGAGAGATCGGATGAGGGGGTTGGTTGTGGATGAAAATCCATTGAAATCGGCAGTCGAATCACGCGCAACCCGCTAATGTCAAAACCAACCCTACTAGGATAAGATAACTATTCCAATATATTATCATTCACGCGCATTGTGTTTGTATAATAATCTAAGATCTAAGAGAACGTGTCCTTTATCGTGAAGAGACTTGTATTCTTATTGATATTTACTTTAACAACGCGCCGAGCGCTCGCAACGTACATACATCACATGTTAATTAATCTAACAAACTAATTAACCTACGTATACACGTATGAAAATTTATCTCACTCACTTTTATTTTTTCATTATTATTTATTTCGACTGTTGCGAGTGGAGTTACTACGAACGAAAAAAAAGAGTAAATGTGATGTTTTGCATCGCTTTAATTAAACACTTGCACTTTTGACTTGTGCCTGCCTCACACAAATTGTATATGAAAGCACACATGATTAATAAACTTTTAATACATCATGAAACTATACATATATGTGAGATAGCAAAATAAAATTAATTAGACTTACTCGAAAATGCTTTTAAATATTTATGCGCGCGCGAGAGAAAAAAAAAGGAGTGCGGAATTAAAAATATTACATTTACTCGGCAATTTCAATTTGACGCTTTACATTTTTTAATTAAATTTTATTTATATAAATATGTGTAGTTTGTGCCCATATATACATAAATAAATAAATATTTATTAAACGTCTGTGCAAAGCTTCGCTGCTGCCAAAAAGAAACAATTTTATTACTTTTTCATATAATTATTTTTTTTAATTGCATATGTGCATTTTAATTAAATAGACTGTATGTATATGTATATGTAAATGACACAATTGTACATTTTTAGTTAAAGCGTTCAATTAAAAATTAAATTTAATATTGATTTATCAATGACAAAAATAATACAATTTTATCGTTATGTGGTTACAGCTTAATATAAATTTTCATAAAAAAACCGCACAACAATATTTTATAACATTTATTGCCGATCTATGCAGGCTGCTGAAAATAATTAAAATTATTTATTAATTGATGATAAAATAAAAAAATGCCTATACATATAATTATTAATAATATAGAATATAAATTTGGACTAATTGAATAAAAATTGTTAAAAAATTTTGAATAATAAAATAGAATTAGCGGAATACTGAAAATAATTAAAATTATTTATAAATAAATGGTCACATATTTGCAAATATATGTAATATAAATAAATTAATATACAAAATCAATTAGAAAATATTTGTTTTAAGTCATAAAATGAAAGTTGTTAATAGAGAATATTTTTGTATTTTAACATTTATTTCCGATCTATGCAAGCTGTTAAAAATAATTAAAA
Source organism: Adinopsis sp. GC000173 (assembly GCA_030264715.1). Classification (NCBI taxonomy): domain Eukaryota; kingdom Metazoa; phylum Arthropoda; class Insecta; order Coleoptera; family Staphylinidae; genus Adinopsis; species Adinopsis sp. GC000173. The sequence continues at coordinate 1,831 of JARJDW010017764.1, read as the reverse complement.
TTATTTATTAATGGATGATAGAATAAAAAAATGCCTATACATACAATAAATAAAAAAATGAAATATATTTCGACTAATTGAATAAAAATTATATTGAAAATTTTCATATAATAGAATAGAATTACCGGAACGCTGAAAATAATTAAAATAATTTATAAATTAATGGTCGCATATATACAACTATTTTTAATATAAATGAATTAATAAACAAAATAATTTAAAAAATTTATTACTAGATTTTAGTAAAGAATGCTAACACATATTAATTAATAAAGAACAAAATAGAATTGAATTCATAGAATAAAAGTTATTGAAAATTTTAATAATAATAGAATAATAGAATTACAGGCCACTGAAATTAATTAAACTTCTTTATTAATAATAGAAAATATAAAATTTGCAAATATATATAGGTATAATATAATTAAAATAAATACATTTAAAAAACAATTAAAAAAGATTTATTTTAAGTCATAGAATGATAGTTTTCGAGAATTTTCCCTTCAATAAAATAAGAATTATAGAACTCATAGATAATAGAAATAATAATTAAACAAATTTATCTATATACATGCATGCTGTTAAAAAATAATTAAAATTGTTTAAATGTAAATAATGGAAAATATGCATATAAAATAGTTTCAAGTCTTCAAATGAAAATTATCAAAGTCCTTTGAATTTTGTGTAAAAAAAGCAAAGAGCATACAGAAACGAAAGGATGTTTTCTATATGAAATTTTTCGTTGAAAAATATGAAATCATATTTCTTGTTAAAATATGTCAAGTTTTATCCGTCTAGATTATAATAAGCTTTGTTATCGTCATATATAAAATTTGATGCGTCTCTATATATAACAAAAACATACAGTACGCTTTTTCTCCCGTCACTTGAGCATCTTTTATATTTTGTAAAACAGCAAACAACGATTTTTAAAGCATCCTTTCGTGTTGGTAAACTATAGGCTCATGATCGATACGGTCTTGTTTCACGATGGAAGCAAATAGCCCGAAGCCCTTCCATCCATTTATATACTCGATATTTTTGTTACGGGAAATTGGATCATTCTGATTTCCATACACCTAAGCCGGATCAATGCGAGGACCACAATAACAAGAGTACGTACGTTCATCTAGCTCTACTTAGCCCTCTAGCGTTTTAATCTATAGAAATGTTTATTTTTTGTTGAGATTATTTTAAAACACACACACGAACCAACCTAAACTTCTTTTATTCGCATTTTCATTTTTTCCCAGATTTGAGAAAAAACATTGCAGCGCAGTTATCGAATGGAAGAAAAAGTTCCATGCGATCCGATAAAATTTTACAACACACTACTCTTGGAAACAATAATAATCTTGACGAGAATCTCTGAGATCAAAATTAGCTTTATGCATATTTTGATGAATAGATTTATGCAATCTTCTTATTATAGAATGTGTCGACCACAATAATAAGAAGTGTGCTCTACTTTACGTTTTAATTTATAGAGATGTTCATTTCTTGTTGAGATTACTTGAAAATACACAACTTCAATTTTAATTATTTTTTAGAATTGAGAATAATAAACATGCTGTCAATTTATTCTAAACAATAATTTCATGTCATTTTTGGTAATAGTTTTTACGCTTTGGTATGTACGAAAATTTCTATCTTAAAAATAGTTTTATATACATTTTGGATAAATAGATTAGAGACTTATAATAATCTTACATTAAGACGACCACAAAAGCAAGTATACTTTTACATTATTTCCTTTTTATTGAGATTATTTGAAAAAGACACACGAAAATTTAAAAACATATTTTATTCCCACTTCATTCTTTCCAAATTT
>JARJDW010017763.1:0-20975 GCA_030264715.1 Adinopsis sp. GC000173 | reverse complement strand
AAAAAAAACGCAGCAGCAGTAGTAGTAGCGGCAACAACAACAGGCGAAGGCGAAAACGAGAGAAAAGCCAAAGCGCAACGTTACACACATATATTTTTCAGCAGCAGGCAGTTCGCGTGCCCAAACAATTCCTCAAACGCCTCGCATCCGTCTCACTCGCCGTGGCGCGCTTGGGTGGTGGTGGCGGTGGGAAGCAGCGCGCCCTCGCACACCATCCCCGATATCGTACATTTCACGCTGCTGGCTCCGCACACGCTCTCGCTTCCCTCGCTTCGTTCTAGCATGCCGCTTGCGTACATCCACTTTAAGCCATCCTACATTTCGCCGGTTTCGGTCCGCATGCATGTATGTGTGTGTGTGTGTGTGTGTGTGTGTGTATAGAGAGTATACCGTATACTACGGCGCAAAAAAACATACACATACACACACCAGCCAGCAGCACAACCCGACGACGACGCGAAGCGAAATAACAACAACGAAAAAAAAAACGAAAACGCAACGGGCGAAATATAACAATAATAAAAACATTGAGAGATGTTAATGTTTATTGTTGTTGTTGTTGTTGTTGTTGTTTTTGCTCGCTATGTATGTGTACATATATATATATATATATATATGGATGTGTGTGCGGTTGTGTTGTATTGATTTATGGCCGTATCGGCGCGCTTTTTTTTTCCTTCTTCCCGCCGTCGGACGCATCGATCACGTCGATTAATTAGCGCGCCCAACGTGGGGGAGAAAAACGCGCGCGCCTCGTATATTTAATTAGGTAATTAGCTATCGATGTTTTAATAAACGAGGTGCGATATTTGAAATGCGTTTTTAATCAATCTTGATTCCGAATTAATTACGGGATGTTGCGTTTGACGCAAATTGAAGATTGATTGTATTCGCGTTTTTTCATTTTTTTATATTTTGTGGTGAAAATCCACCGCAATTTTTGACGAGTTACGGTACAAATCGAGGCGTTTTAGTTGGTGGGTTTATATATCGAATTGATCCGATGTGTGGGGTGGTAGTTTTCGTCGCTCCAAATCAATTATTGCTTCTCTAATAACAACATTTAAGCGCGCGATTGTTGAACGTTGCGTTTCGTTTTGTTTTTTTGGCCAAATTTTCGCGTAGTACAATCTCCCCAGACGAATTAAGTTTTAAGCAACAAAAAAATCTCATTGCAAGCAAGCACAACCGTCCGAAATGTTGGGTGGGAAAATTCAATGAAAAATAACAACAACAAAGAAAAATGACGTGGCTTGCAGCAGCAGCAGGAATAAGCACCGAATATTTTCATGAAAATGTTGCGTTTTTCGCTCCGCGATTATCGCCGAAATTTTCATGCAAAATCGCAAGATAAGGCAGCGCATGTTTTAATGATGAAAAATGGGAAAAATGTTTGACAAATCGTTGTAGGATAGTGTAACAAGTTGACATTTTTCACATTTTTACATTTTTCGGATATTCTAGAAGGGGGAGAAATAGAAAATTCAATAACATCATAAAGACTATAGATTTTTTACTTAATTTTTATTATCTATGCTATAATTATGTTATAATATTTAGTGTTTCTCGATATTTACCAAGGGAGAAACCAAAAATTTTATTAAAAAGCTGAAGAAAAATTTGTTTTGTTAATGTTTGTGTTAGCGATTTTTATTTATTTGTCAAATTTGTTAATTATCTTTACAATAATTAGAAGAAAGTTTAAAAAATTGGTAACGCTAGAAGAAAACTAGATACCTAATATATTTGATTTTTTTCTTCATAAAGCTTCAAGTTAAAGTTATTGATTTTTTATCTTTCTCAATAAATCGGCAAAGTTGTAAATTATTTTTAATTAACGATTAATAATAAAACATTTAAAGAAAACTAGAGTAGATTTTTGCATAACTTTTCAATTATTGAGTTTATGTCATTGTCAATGAATAACTAACTAAATATTTTAGTTATACTTTTTGTTTCAATTTAAAAAAGCAATTTCCTTATATTAGAAATTATTTTCGTAAAAGAAAACTAGATTTTCGAATAACTTGTCTAAACTTTTAAGTTAAAACTATTGATTCTTTCTCTTGATCAAACGAATAGACAAAAATATCTATTTCTATTACAAAGCAGCACGAAATAAATGTTTGTCAACAAAATATTTTCAGTTGTGTTGTTTTGTTTTGATTAGGAAAAAATATAAAAATTACTATTTATGTAAAAAACACTTATTTAAACTTTAAAGTTAAAATTATTGATTTCTTCTCCGTTTGTTTGTCAACAAATTGCGATAAAATTTATTTTTGATGATTTAAACTATTTTTGTAAAATTCATAGCCGCCTAATAAATTTACAATGCGCCAAAATTCCGGCGTGCAACGAAAATGTGCTGCTGCTGTGCGCTCGCTGCTCTCCCAGCTGATGAAAATGTTTTCGAGCGCAACGATTGCGTCTGGTGAGCGAAACGAACGAAACGAGCGAGCGAACGCGCTCCCGCCGCTCGCTGCTCCAATACAGCGCAAAAAATATTAATTAGACTAATTGGTAAAAAAGTGCGCAAAAAGCGAAGGCGGTGGCGGCGGCTAGGACGACCGTATAGTAGCAGCAGCAGCAGCAACAACAACAACAACAACAACAGCAGTAGCAATATAGCAGGAAGCGGGATAAAAAATATATAAGCAAGCGATGAGAGAGGCGCGCTGCTGCTGTTACGGAATTATATACAATTTTTTTTCTGCTCTCTCTGCGCGCCCGAGTAGTGTGTTGTTTGGTATAAATACACTTTCTCATCCATTTAACAGGGTGGGCGTGGAGTGAGAAGACGACGGCACGCGCGCCCGGACGCCAGCTCGCCGCCGTCGTCGCTTCGCCGCTCTACTACTACTGCTGCTGCCTGCCTGCCTCGTATTTTCTATGTCGTCCAAAAATATTTCGTACATTGAACGTGTTAAATGCTACTTGGGTAGCCTTCGCAATCATTCACGCACATATAAACACGCGCTCGTAAAAAACACACACACACACACGCGAGGAGAGAGAAAAACAACAAACGGCGCGCGGCAACGAACGAAAATACGTGTATATAGCACACATGTACACATAGAAATTGTGTGCGGTTGGAAACCAATTAATTTGCAATTATAGATTACATATATATGTGTGTGTGTGTGTGCGCGCAAAAATCTACTATTATTATTGCATGGTCTCTCTCTGAAATAACGAAGCGATCGTTATTATTACCCAACAACACTTACGAATATTAACAATTCTAATCTACTCATCGATGATGCGTCATCGTCGTCGTCGTAGACGTCTACTATATATGCACCATCTTTTCTCGTGTTGTGTGTTGACAATATAATGTTTTATTGCAACTGGTGATTTAGATCTAGAGCGCCCACCAGCCAACCAGCCAGCCAACAACTTTTTAATGCCGCGGATTAAATAATTTAGCTGCTCGGCTGAAAGTTACCGAACACCTGTGACGGCGCCCACTAGCGCAACCAAATAGTTGCACGATGCTTAATTTGAATATGGATTTTGTCGATGCTGCAAATGTCTGTGTGCTGCTTGCTCGCTTGCTTGCTTTCATTCTTTAGGGGGGCGGCGAATGGTGGAAAAAAGACGAGCGCGACGATTTTGCATCCATCCAATTATCGGTACAAGACTTTCCAATGAATTGCCGACACCACACCACCGCAAAAGCATTCGCATCGACGTTTTTGTTTTTCATTTTTTTTTTAATCCGAATTTTCCTTCAATTTTTCAATTTCAATTAGGAATAAATCAATATCGTGCCGCATGGCAAATGATATGGGAAATTAAGACTGGCAGCGTAAGCAAGCAAGCGGCGGCAACCAAAACGTGCATTCCTATATATAGATGAAAATTGAAAAGTAGCAGTTTTTCAGCAGGCAGCCGTTTGCGGAAACGTTGCCGGTCGGGAAGTAGTTTATGGGAAAAGTCGTTAGTAGCCGCCGGCCCTTGAAAGATAGGCATCGCTGTAGTAGTAGTAGAAATAGTATAGTGAAAAGCTACGCGCTTTTTTTCACACACACACACACACATACATATATGTATATACACACCAACGCTCACCCGCAAAGGCGTCACTTTGACAACTATTCTGACAACACAGTTAATTTGCATCAATCAAACACATGCTGCTGTTGCGCTGCGCTGCCTACCCCGGCTAATTTCGATGCCCTTTTTTTGCACATTGGAATCACCGCTGACAGCACCATCACTTGTATAAGTGTGATGTCATTGACGTTTCATAAAAATGTGCCGTGGCGTTTTATTTTGCAATCGACATGCTGATGCATGCTGCTAGTCAGTTTTAATCAACCGAGTGTGTAAAATAATTTTACATGCCTCCGTCTTTGTTTGCCTTGTTTACATACGTGTCTATCTGCGTGTAGCGGCAGGTAAAGTGGTAAAATAAAAAATGCTTAGGCAGGTAAAGTAAAGAATGCAACCTTTAATTTCAAAACTTATCAAATTAGGTGCATACGTGGTTGCATATTTCTAACTTGAGAATTGAACGGGTTGAAACTATTATCAATGATATATCGATTGATTGTCATAAACGTAATAGCTTATGTTCAGAAAATTAACTGATTTTATAACTAGATTTTACGTTTTGCGAACCTTCAATTTTGACGTTTCTAAAAATTGTATGTCTAGTGACCGCTAGTAATATTGATCATGATAACAACTTGTAAATTATAAAGTTACTTCTCAGTAATATTTATTTGTCATTTGCGTCATTAAGTGTAATACATTTAATTTTTCTTAAATATTTTATCGACATGAAAAATATTTGGCAAGCAAGTGCTATTTTACCCGCCTTTACCTGCCTTATAACATAAATAACTATTCACGCGTGTTGTATGACGCATATAGTTTGATTTTCTAGCTATGGTCTACTCCGCATCCATGTCGATGCTCTTTTTTTCTTGTTTTCTATGAACGTTTTTGTGATCGACATGCTGATGCTTGCTGCTTGCTAGTCAGTCTTAATCAAGTGAGTCAACGCATAGTTTGATTCTCTCGCGCGCTATGGCAACCAACCAACGCGGTGGTGGCAAAATAATTAATAAAAGAAATTTCCTCCGAGTCACCCTTGATACCGCACAACTTATAGACATGATGCGGTATTTCCTGCCTGCAGAACTTCTACGTTATATATATTTATATGAAATTTGTTCGCGGCGCGCTCATCTTTCTAATCAAAATACAACGAATTAGTGTTTCGCAATACGAATACCAAACTAATACCACCCTCCTGAAAACGAAAGAAAAGATCGTTACACACATTCTTTTTTTTACATTATTCGTGTCGGTGTACGAATCATTTGTATTTCGAAGACGTCTCCGATATGTCCCCGATAGCAGAGCGCATGCAAGAAAATGCCCGGTGACAAGCCGATAAATGATCCTCTCGGCACTATCTTTCTTTGTTTGCCTCTCGATACATGAGTAATTTATATTAAGATTATACTTCGAATTGCAAGCAACCAGGTTGTTAACAAGCGCATTTTGTTAGAAAACTTAAAAAGCACCGTGGATTATAATAAATAATTACAAGCGAGATATATCCCTTTTCCACACTTTAATATTAAAGTATACCTATCTCACTGATAATTAGTTTTTCTTAGCAAAATTTTTATTCAAATGATGTCTCATAATACGTAGAACTAAGAATTGTTTATAAAATAGATAGATATGTTGTAATACAAATTACCTTGGAAAATGTCTAGACGCGCTAGCCAAAAAACTCGTCTATACTCGTTAATTATTTGTGTTTCGATATACGAATGATTCATATTGTTCGCATACAACAACTAGTAAAATGCATTACGACGAGTATGCCGCGCTGCTGGTTGCGAATAATCGGGTTAGCGTGCATTTTTTTTCCTCCAACAAATTGTATCTCGTTATGTAAGCGATGTCTTGCGATACATCTACAGAATACTCGGTCACAAGCTTATAACATTTTATACAGTGTGGTGCAGTTTGCTTCAGCATTACGAATATACCTCAAATTGCGAGTAAAAAAACAATTTTTAGTTTATAAAATCGTACTGAGTGGTTAAAGCACATGATAATCATAATTTGAACTTTTTTTTTCTTCATCTTTATTTGGCCATTCATAACATTGACAAAAAAGGTCCTGAAATATAAGTAGAATACTGAAATAGTTTGTGACTTATTAATTATTGTATTAATTTCGAGTTTAAGACGCATCTCACTTTTGGAGCGGCAAGTTTTTAAAGAATAAAGTGCGCGTTCACAAAGTATGTTTTTTCTATACCGAAGTGAGAGCATTTTTTAGGGGAAACAGTTAAAATACTCGCAATCCGAGGTATATCTGCAAAATATTTACATCAAGGACAAAAACATTAAACTAATTATAATAGCAAAATAAATAAATAAATTATGTTGCAATATTTTCTATCAGTGTATCAAATACAAACAGATGTCTCACAGCTAATCAGCCAACACACAACCACCCTTAATATACTTCATTAGAAACTGCATGTTACCAGCCAGTTACGATACCCCCAAAGAAATGTCTTAATTTGCCACAAATTGGTGGTTGGCGCACACAACGACTAACCATATTGTAATTTAAATTTCAAAAACACACGTGATAATTATATAATTATTCCAAAATAAAATCGTATTTATTCGTTGTGGTTTAATTTAACGTTAACAATTTTTTGCGACAGCTTATACACGTGCGCTTCTTGTTCTTGTATAGACACACCGGGCGAATTTTATTTTATTTTTCGTAACAAGAATTGAGATTGAAAACAACGTGAAGTCGCTGCTCGTAGTATAGCAAAAAGACAAGATGAAAGATACGAGATATGAAACTCACGAAAATATTTCGTTAGTTTGTTGGAGAATTTGATGAAATATATTACTTACTCGAAATTGTCGTCGTTTCAATAAATTCATTTTTAACGGGACTTGCTTGCTTGTACAATAGGTATATCTATATGTTGTGAATTGCGCGCCCTTTGCCGGGCAATTAAAATCCTGATCGTATTAGTGTCGCTGTAATTAAACTTAGAGTTTAAGTAATGAGACCGAAAACACCTATATATTTTATAGCAGGCCCAAAAATCCATGAGAGAGTGTACGAACGTTATTCCCATTAGGCCAATTGTACCGCGTTTCTAAGCACCGCGCTGCGCGGTGATCTAAATTTTTATTTTTCGTAAAAACTTGGCAATTTTTGATGGTGGTGGTGATGGAATTAAGCATTGAATTACGTCGCAAATTCGCTTTCGTACTAGTTTATTTTTTTTTTTTTTTTGGTTTTCAAGAGGGTATTGGTCAATTACTTTCAATTCAAGATATATATACAGGGTGATTCACTCGAGACTGACGGTTTTTAATCGTGTATATCTCGGGAATGCGTAAACATAAAAACACGAGGTAGGGCTCAAAGTTTTCTTCATTTAATGAAGTTTTGGTTGCATGCGAGAATGCGAGGTAGGAGTGGACCAATTACTCCAGAACGAGAAATCGCACACTACACGAAAATTTTTGTACCAAGGAGGACTTTTGATCGGGGGGTCATAAACTATAACATATAAAAATTTTAGATAATTTCAGTGAGGTCCAAAAACCCTGCTATGTTTGGTGCAATTGATGACTTCTAACCTCTATATCTCAAAATCTGTCTATTTAAAAAAATTTTCCCCGGGGGGACTTTTGATCAGGAGGTCATAAACTATAGCCTATCAAAATTTCAGTAATTTGAGGCCCAAAATCCCTAGTGTTTTGTGCGGGGTCTTGGTCCACCCCTGCTTCCCATTCTCGCACACAACCAAAACTTCATTAAATGAGAAAAACTTTGAGCCATATTTCGTGTTTTTATGTTTACGCATTCCTGAGATATAGACGATTAAAAACTGTCAGTCCCGAGTGAATCACCCTGTATACTAACACAAATTTTTAGATGAAGCTTGAGATTTTTCATTTTTTGTAAAAACTTGTCAATTTTTGGGCGGTGTTGAATGGGATTAAGCGTTGAATTTTCTAATACACGCCGCAAGTTCGCGCTCGCTCCTGCTAATTTACAACAAATTATAAACGCAAATTTGTGCAAAGTTGCTTTACATTCACTCTGTATGGTTTGTATGGTAAATAATAGTAGGAAATTTAAGCTGTCTGAAGTTTTATAGACACGTCTAACATACATACTGCAACTAATTAATTAATATATTAGTAGTTGCGCGCATATATTTTTTTTAATTTGCCAGTAACATGAATAGTCTAGTGTGCGCTTTAGCTGATCGCCTATCAGTTTTTATATGTATTTTTAACAAAGCGTAATAAAAGCCGCGCACCATTTCTGTTTTCTTTAATATTTAATTTGTGTCAAAATAAAAACCAATCCTTGAACTCTACGAATTTGAAACAACAACAACAACACAAATATATGTATATTTTATTTTGGATAGTATAGATCCATATTTATTATCAAACTCCTGATTATAAATATGAAATAATTTGTAATCATTTTGTTTTGTTAAATAAACGCATATGCAGAAATTTAACAAACAAATTATAATTTATAAAATTGTAATATAATTATAATATTTTTTTACAGATTCTATTTGTTATTTACACTTCATATCGCCAAAATGCATAATTGTGGATATCTGCCACTTTGCCGCACTTGGAATGTAAGTATTTTTTACAATACACGTTTTTCTAATTGCATAAAATCATTTATTGTTCTTAAGAATTAACTTCGTATGTTACTTGTGCATTACAACTTGACGCGTTCGTTAATTGCCGTCTATAGGAATGCGTTTTACAATAAATGTATATAAATGTGTCTTGTCCCAAACAGGAATCGCTAGAAACAGTCTTAAATCGTTACCATACAAATTCGATATTAAAATTTTTAAGAAATAGAAACTATCTATGAATAATTATTTTATATTTTTTTTTCTTTTTCGATTGTATGAGGAACGACATAAAATTACTGAATAAAATTAATATAAACATTATCTACCACACGAATTGTAAGCGTTCTTGTCCTAAACTGAAATTACTAGAAAGCGTACCTAGCTAAAATTGTCTTAAATCGTTAACATATAAATTCTATATTAAGTTTTTAAAATTAATTATTTTATTCAGTTATGTATTTCATTCTTTTTTCGGTCGAATCTAACATGAACGACATAAAATAATATCGTATGTAAAACCTTACTTATTATTATTCCAATGGCCGATTGTACAAAATTACTGAAAAAAAATTATGTGCTATGCCAAACAATTTAATTTATGCATTTTTATAATGAGCCCTAACATGCATGAATTTTTATTTTTTTGTAAAAAATGATTATCCATCAATGTTAATGCATATACCTGCTGCTACAATGGTAAACCATATAAATATTGTTAGATAAAAATGCTGTTTTAGTCGCAAATAGGAGGAAAGGTGAGCGCGCGCGATATTAATTTCACGTAACATAAAAATCAAAGGGAAATATTTTTGAAATATATGTGTTATATTATATGCATATAAAATCAACGTTCTTTTTGCGCGCAAACACGAATTTGCTTTTGTTCAAAAATCGAAAATGTTTTTATTTTTTTGCGAAGTTGTAAATTTTTTTAATAAAATGAGTTTCACTTAAACTATTTAAATTAGTAGCGTATTAATTAATAAAGTTAACGTTATTTACTAGTTCAATTAATAAAAAATTAAAAATCGCAATCGTTTATTTATTCTAGAGATATTTATTAAAATTATTTGAAAAAATAAACACTTTTTTGTCGCAAATATCGTTTCGTTAAAAGTTTTGGACAAAGATACTGAATATAGTTAGTAATATTTGTGTCATATACTAAATATTAGTAGATAGTATTAAATGTTTTTTGTCGTAAACCTGCAAAAAAAACCAACGATATTAATATAATATAACACAAAGTTACAAAGAGTGATATTTTTGTGTTTTGCGCTGCTTTTGTTTAAAGATCGAATAAAAAATATTTTTATCATGTGTTTTAAGTTTCATTATGCGAAAATTTTATTGAAATTATTCGAAAAATATAACTAAATATTGTTAGTAAAGATAAAGCTTTGCGTGCAAATTTAAAAAAGCAACGATATTAAGTTTACAAAACATATCAAAGAGTAATGTTTCAAAATATTAAAAATCGAAAATGATCTAAATACATATTTTCCTTCAAGTTCTAACTTTAATTAGACGTATTTAAAAAGAAATAATTAATAGCATACACAAAAATATTATTAGTAAAGATAGTTTTTGTAGAAAATTTGTGCTTTCTAAGTTTAAACTTTCATTATGGATGTATTTTCGTCGAAATTATTCGCGAGGACAAAGAAAATAGTAGTGTGGATTCGTTATTATTAATATCCGTATTTGAAACAAATATTTTCGACGATAAAACGTGGAAATTGTTTTTGTCCCAGACGGGAATAACCTAAAGCCATATATATAAAAGATTTTTGTTGCTTTTAGCATGACTGGTGGTGGTGGTGGCTATACAAATGCGATGGCAATAATTAAATATTTTACGAAACTATAAAAATTTCGTTCAGCATGAAATATTTTTTTAACGTGAATAATGATTATTAATACATATTAGCATGCGATGCGTCGAAATATTCTGCGAGAGAAGAGTGGTAAAAAAATGCGGTAAAGTTTTTGTGTGTGTGTGTCCCGGTCTGGAGCAATCTAAAACAATTTGTAAAATATCGCTGCGCTAATGTGCGAGCGGTATACTACGTATATTCGACGGGGAGAGAAAAACCCGATGAGACGAAATGCTGCTGCTGCGGCACGACGAATACTACGACAACGACGGCAAAAAAATGCGAATTGTGGTCGAAAATATAAACGAGGCGCACGTGGCGGCAGGTCAAACAGAGAGTGAGCGTCGTCGGCGTAGTCGAGCGAAGCGACGAGGCAGGCAGGCAGGCATGCGAGGCACGGCAGGCAGGCATAGAGAGGCAGGCGGCGGCGGTCTCGCTCTCGCTTCGAATATATATATATATACACCGCCGCTTCACAACCCCAACACACACAACGCGCTACGCCAGCAGCAGCAGCAGCGCCGCCGCTCCACCGCACCCCGCGCGTCTGATTACTGGCCCCCTCACACCACCGTCGACCACAAAACCGAACGCCACACCGCCACCAAACCACCCACTCTTCCTACTCTCTACTCGACTACTATACCACCCGAGCGAGCGAGCGTGTGCGCCTCTCACCCAACACAGCACAGCACAGCACACACACCGACGACTATATACGCGGTGGTGCATGCAAACAATAACAAACTTTTTTCAGCCCTCTGCGTTCGTTCGTTCGTTCGTGCCGCGCTCTGCGGATGGATAAGGAGCGAGCGTGTATCTTAAATGATTTTCGAACGATTATAATGATTTTCAGCGGCAGGCGAGAGAGCGAGCAAGCGAGCGAGCGAGCGGGGTATGAGGGTGGCGCGTTTATGGCGCGAGGGGCGCTCTGCACAGTAATTTGACGCAGTTTAAATCGGCAGTAGTGGTGTGGTGATATATTTTATAAGGGGGACGCGTCGTCGGGGTGGAAAAAAATTGCTGCTCGCTCGATTTGATGATTTTATTTAATTAATTATTGCACAGAAATGCGTCGTCGTCGTCGGCCTCATCCTCGTCCGTGTATTGCAGCTGCAATTTTAATTAAATGATCGCTCGTTCGCATCACCATCCCTAAAATATTATATTAATATCCAACTAAAAACAACATACATACACTTATGTGTTTTGTATACATAGGTACGCTTTTATCGATTTCGCTTCGCTTCGAATTCAAGCCGCATTTTTAAACACACACTACTACTATATACCAATATATAATTAGAATGCAGCGTACTATTATTATTTATTTTGCGCAATTTTTTATTTATAAGTTTGCGGACAGCGTAGATGCGACTGTGACGATGGCATTTTCGCTTACACTTTGTTTATCTTTTCCAAAATCAAAAAATGCTCCACCAAGTGATAACAATGGCACTAAAATTTACTCATTTCTGGAAAATTATGTCAAAATTGAATCAAGTTACTATACCAATGTTGAAATTATTTATTAGTTATAGTTTATACCTTAAGTTTATTGTCTATAAGTTAATTTTGTGAATACTGCCAAGTGATTAATCTATATATGCATTAAAAACTATTTTTCACCAAGTGTTTATCTTTTCTAGAATTACTAGATTCTGATATTCTGAAAACTTATGAAAAAAACTAATCAAATTACCGAAACAAAGCTTAATATTTGAAATTAATGAAGATTCCAAGTAAATTTTGTGAGTACACCAAGTGCTAACAGCAACCTCTCTATTGAATTTATTTTTTACAATAATATATTTGATATTAATTTTTTTATTTAAATAACAGTCACAAAATACGTTTCTAGTATGAAATTAGCAACGCATTTGCCATGAAACGATTTATGATATATTTTGGCAATTATCTGATGCAAAACGGCCCGGTTCGGCCAATCGGTTGCGCTGATACCAGAGCTGATAGTACTGACAAATCACTATCATTTCGTGAAAGAATCTTTTAAGTCGAAGTATTAGTAAACAGAAAAAGTTAGAAACCAGCAACTCAACACAACACTTCACTAATTTATTTTTTGCATTTTGAATTTTCTTCTATATTAAAAAACAAAAATACAGTGACAAAACAATCCCAAGTTATCAATGAAAGTTATTTTGTATAGAAATTTGCTTAAATTTTAGGGAATCGATTATCACATATTTCTTAGTTTTTTTATTAATAAAAATTGCGTTGTTTAAATATTTGTTCTAAAAATGTTTGTTTTTTATCCAACAGCGAAATATTTTCACACACACACACACACACACAAAAGACTTGAAAATGTTATTGTTTATACTACGTATCAAAGCAAGCAAGCATTAAGAAATATTCTGCATTAAAACATAATACATAGGCAAGCATTTGTCACGTCTTCCTACTTTTCCTTCTTTTGATTGATCTTTTGTTGAAATTTTTGTTACATCGATAATGTTTTTAATTGCTTAACATATTAATTGGACAATTATATATCTATCGTATAGATAGTTTTTTTTTTTATTTTTCGCTTTCAAATTGTTGTTGCGACTTTTGAGAATGTGCGAGAGAGGAGGCAATAAAAACCCGCGCTCCATTCACATTTTTAATCAAATGCATGCACGTTTTGCCATATGAAATGAAATGAAATGAAAACATGTTGTGTGTGTGTGTGTGTGTGTGAAATTTTAGCACACTTTTAATACTTTCATCCATTTTTCGACGCATCGTCGC
Source organism: Adinopsis sp. GC000173 (assembly GCA_030264715.1). Classification (NCBI taxonomy): domain Eukaryota; kingdom Metazoa; phylum Arthropoda; class Insecta; order Coleoptera; family Staphylinidae; genus Adinopsis; species Adinopsis sp. GC000173. The sequence continues at coordinate 7,651 of JARJDW010017763.1, read as the reverse complement.
ATAATAAATTAATATTTAAATTAAATTAATATGCGAATTAAACTAGCATGTTGCATACATTTTCATAGATTTGTGAAAGTTTAATGTAAAAAACTAGATAAAATGCCAATTAATAAATATGTACAATATTTTTAAGTACTTATAGAAATCTTTAAACGACTTTCAATTAAATTCAAGAGCATTAAAAGTATGGAAGAGATAAACAAAGTTTAAGCGAAAATGCCGTCAACGCATCGTTCGCATACTTATAAATAAAAAATTACGCAAAATACATAATAATAATTATATATTATTAATTTAATACTTACTAATTTTTGTCCTAAAGCAAGAATTTACTTCATATAGACAATAGACAAAATAGTTTTGACTCAAATTTATTAACAAATTTTTATTTTAGCAAATCCAATATTTTACTTAAAACAAGTGAAGTTTATCATACCGCATACGGCACTACATACAACTTATAACAACAACTTTTTTAACTAAAAAAAAACTTGTAACGTTGTATGACTCGGTTACAACATACCTATAGCCTTCCAATAAAAAGATGTATGTTGTTTGTATGTAGCATATTTTATTTACCACCGAGTAAAGTTTTACTATGTATGCAGACAACAAAAGTTCATGTAGTATGTGGGGGATGGTTAATAATTAATACACGGCCACACAATTATGATATCACACATTTTCTATGTATTTATTATTGGCATGCCTTGCCATCGATATATTTTTGATGACGCGCAATAACACTACTGTCATAACTTTAATACATAAAAATTTAGTTTAGTTTATGCTAGGAAGGAATGTTACTTTTTATAATATTACAATACAGGTAGCAAATTTCATTAAGTTTTGATTCCAAATAGTTAATTATAGATAATAATTGTAAAAATTTATTTAAAAATGTGTTGAAATCAGCATAGTTTATATTCTTTCTTCAAAAAACTGAACCAAGGAATGTTATATTGCCATACAAACAGCAAATTTTGTCAATTTTGATTCCGAATAGTTAATTAATGATAACAATTATAAGATTTTAGTTTGAAATGTGTTCAAATCAACACAATTTATAACTTTCCATCAAATCTAAGCCAACGAATGTTACTTTTTCTATTTTATTAATAGAAATAGCAAAAAATTTTGTTAAATTTTGATTCGACTAGTTCATTATTGATAGGAAATATAAAATGTTGTTTTGAAATGAGCTCAAATGAACCCAGTTCATGGCTTTGTGTCAACGCTGAGCCTTATAGATATCATGCATACACGTATGCCATGCACAAATGTAGGCACAATATTGCAATGCGGGATAGTCGATAATTAGTCTATAAATATATGACATGTAATTCAATTGATGCATCAAAATTATAGCAAATTTTCAGAATTGTATCGCACGGTGGAAAAATTATAGAGTTCCAAGCATTAGTTTTTTGCACCACTCAAACATTCCAGATGCTTATCGTATCATCATTTTGTTACAATATAGAGGTTGCTAGTGGAATTTCGTTTTTATTGTCCCGAAAGTAATATTTTTTAACGAGAATATTTTAAAATTTATAGTATTAAAAGTTTTCTAGGATTTTTCAAAAAAAAATGGATTTTTCTCCTTTTTATAACAGACAAATAAGTACAATCTAGCAATATAATAAAAAATTCACGAAATTTAAGACTATTTAATCGATTTGACTTCAATGAAAGTATTTTTTTTGTATATTTAGGCTTTAAAGTTTGACATTTCTTGAAAATGCCAGCCAGATAACAAAAATGCAACATTATAGTAATTATTGCAATAAATTTAAACATTGCAATTTATCAAACTAAAAGGATTTTGGATGATGCGAGAATCGTCCGTTCTGTAACGTTAAACTGCGTTGAAATAAAAATATACTTGTTAGATGGTGTGTGTATTCTTTTATATTATTGTCCACTAGCAACAAATTTCAATATATAGTAGCAGCAGTATATAGTTGCGCCGTACATTATAATCAAGCGTGTATTGTCATCATCACATTCGGCCGGGGAACCAAAAAAAAGCGCTTAAATTGCGCATCTTTTTGCTCTCTTTGAATTTATGCGTATCTCTTCAATAATTAAGCGAGCTATCGAGTGGTAAACATGTAACATGGCCATTTTTTCATGAAATTTCTTACATTATTCTTCATAACTCACTTATTTGAAGAAATAGCTCATGCTTATTAACAAACTAAAACAGCATTAAATTGCGCATCTTTTTGCTCTCTTTGAAGTTATGCGTATCTCTTCAAAGAAGCGAGTTATCGAATGGTCAACATGTAACTTAGCAAATTTGGGCAATTTTGCCATGAAATTGCGTACATTTCTTACATTTTGCTTTATAACTCGCTTATTTGATGAAATACGGCTTTTTAAGTCATGCCACTCTGTATGACCAACCAACACCTGCCAACACGTGACTTGGGCCCTTTTTCATGAAATTTATTACACTTTGCTTCGCAACTCACTTATTGGAGATACGGCGTTTATGCTTATTAGAAGACTAAAAGAGCATTAAATTGCGCATCTTTTTGCTTTCATTCAATTTATGCGTATCTCTTCAAGGAAGCGAGTTATCGAGTGGTAAACCAGTAACTTGGCAATTTTTGGCAATTTTTTCCATGAAGTTTCTTACATTTCTTACATTTTTGCTTTATAACTCGCTTATTTGAAGAGATACGGCTTTTTAAGTTTGCTAATATACATGAATATGTTTATTAGAAAGAATGATTCCTGTAATTCTGTGAGGTTCCACTGCAAATAAAAAAAAAGAATAAATATATAGGTGGATATATTTCTATATAAATATAAATTGGTTGAATTGTTTTGAAATAAATTGCGCTCGATAATGTGTGTTTAATCTTGCGCGTAATGGTCAATCATCAGTCGTGTATCGGTCGGTCAAAAAAATGACGATTCCCAAGGTGATTATATGTACAAAGCGGCGCCTGCTACTACTCGACTACCCTCCATACACTCAACTAATTTTCCTTTTCCACCGAGCGTGGATATATGTACGTATGTGTATGTAGGTCGATATTACAATACGGGCGCATTTGATGAATACGTTAATTATGTTAAAATGCATGCAAATATTCACACATGGCTGCAGTAAAACGATTCCAGATCATACGACACAACGTAGAGCGCGCGTTCGAGCAGAGAAAAGCCGCCGCCGCCGCCGCCGCTCTTTTGTGTTGCCCGCCCCGGCTGCGTCGCATCATAGCATCAGCATCAGCAGCCGTGTCTCTATGCGGGACGGCCGAGCTTTATACCTACACATATCGTACATTCGGATGCAGGCTGGGGCCATTTAGAGTAATTGCCTCTCGCTAGCCGGAGCGGCGGGGGCTAAGTCGATTGATCAAAATGTGCATGCATATAGATTTGTCCAAGTCGATTTTTTATGTGAGTATAGGGTAGCAACAGCAGCGACGAATGCTGGAAATTGAATTTGAATTGAATTGCGCTTATTAGGCGGGAATATGCCGCCGCCCGCCGCCGCCGAAACACAAAAACTTTGCTGTTAATTAATCAATTTGCTTTCTGTTAGCGCGCGCAAAAACAAATTGCATTTCCTGCGTGCTGGCCGTGATCACCCCGTATATCCCAACCAACACAACCAACACACACATACACACAGACAGTGGGAAGCAGGAGAGCGGTAATAGCCTTACACAACGATGCGGCACGATACGACAACGAGCGGTAGCACGCTTTCATTCGACTCTAACACCACCACCACCAACAACCCTCACGTTCTCGTTCCATATCTATGTGTATGTATATATATATATATAGCTATAGCAAAAGCGGGCGAACGCGCTCTCTCCATCTCGCTCCGTTTCGCTCACAGAAGCACGAAACGGTTCGCGCCGCTCACTCGCTCTCTCGCCCAATACCCGCCACCATGTCCTGATTTCTTCATCCGTCTGTCACGCTGCACACGACACTCATTATCACCCTCGAGCGGCGTGCTGGCTGCTGCCTGCTCGCTTCGTGTGCGAGTGTATGTGTGTGTGTGTGTGTGTGCGGAGTAATAGCGCGCGCCTAACCAACCATCCGCCGCCCACCCACCCAAACCACCCGACCGACGAGCAGCGGCAGCAGCAGCAGCATAGCGTAGTCCCCCTTTTGCCGAACACAACCCCTGACACTTTAGCTACCGCCGCACACCAACGTGCACGCACACATGCACACGAACCGGATCATAACGGGGATTGACGCGAAATTCGCCAGGATTTTATATATCATCATCATCGCGTGCACATGTATGTAGGTGTGTGTGTGTGAGTGTGTGTATGTATAATATGTATGCGTATGTGTGGAAGTAAACGTCTATGAGATGTTGATGATGAGAAATTCGCACGTTCATTTATTTATATACATATTTATTATGTACGGGGGATTTTTTTTGCTGCGCTACTACTGCTGCTATACTACTCTCGCTCTGACGACGGCGTCGTGTGCGAGCCGCCGCGCCGGCCGACGCTTTTATTAAGATTTATGATTTTTTTTTTTGCTTGCTTGCTGCATGGGTGTTGGTGTGTATGTGTGTCTGTGTATGCGCGTCGCGAATGTCTTTGAATTTTTCAAGTAATTAACTTTTTGCGATGAGCCCCATCATGGCTGATAATTAAATGACGTATTAAGTTGTTGTTATTAAATATTGTATATATTAAGGCTCCTCCTGCCGATTTTACGCGCAAACTGCGTTTACATGCATTTCTTATGGGAAAATGTGCTAATCCATTTTTCTACATTATTGTTTAAGATATCGACTTCATTCAAAAAAGAAAATGAAGCTAAACAACAAACACATTTCGCTAAAGCTCGATTTTTAACAAATAGCAAAATAAGTTATAAAAAATGCGACGTAAAAAACGGATATTTTTTGCATGTCAAATTTAGTGTCAAAAAAGGCTCTTTTTTAAAAAAGTAGATATTTATCGAAATGCATTTATTAATTAGCTTCATTTTCTTTATTGAATGAAGTCGATATCTTAAATAATAAGGTAAAAAATGGAAATGGCGATTAGCACATTTTGCCATAAGAAATCCAAAACGACTCTAGCGCATACCACCACCATGCCATGCCGGCCGCGCAAATTTTCGCATCATTTTTGCGTTAAATTCACGCCAAAAACTTTCACGCCGCTGCCACTTCTCTCTAAACCCGCCGCCGACGCTACTTTTAATAGGTTTTTAATATTACGTAGCTTTGCGCAAATGTTAAAAACTTACCATTAATGTGGTTGATTTTAGTTTTAATGCGATGGAGTTTTTTTTTTGTCGCAGACTACACACTTTTCTATTTATTTACTATAAAATATCATGAATTTACTTTACGGAAATATTAAAAACTTATGATTAACGTGGTGGATTTTAATCTTTATGCAACACTTCTTATATAGACTGCGCTCTTTTTAAATTCTGGTTTAGTTACAATTAGTAGTTGCACCGATACTTTTTGGACATCGTGCTATTGTAGCTTTTAGGAAATATTAAAAACTTATCAAACTTTACTTGTAATGCAACATTTCTTTCATCATGCGCTATCTTTAAACTTATCTTTCTTATGACAATTTTCAGCAATATTAAGCTAAAAATACTTAGCACTTACAAACTGCGCTTTTTCATATGATAAATTTGTATTAATTAATTAATAATAGTATTCTTTTAAACTAGTGCAAATAATATCACGTCATATTACGTAACTTGGTGATTTTTATTTGTTTTCAGGCAGTAGTTTTTCTTAAATTTGCCTTATATGAAATGAATTTTTACATAAATGTTAAATACTTGTCGTTAATGTCTTTTACTGTAGTTTAAATTCTACATTTCTTTTACTATAATGCGTTTTTATTTTAATTTACATTTTATGAAATATGTAGTGGATGCAACTAGACACTCTTTTCAGCAATCGCATGAAGTTGGGCGAATTATTGAATAATGCTAATCTTTGAAATTAGTACTGCTAGCATCTATGATGGTGATTTTATGTGTGCGGGGGATATAAAATTAGCGTTTATCGCTTTAATCAATTAGTTTATTCTAGTTTACGCACCTATTTATGATAACTCGATTTTATAGTCGTCGTCACTAATTCGAATTTAATTTAAATTTCCGAACTACTTTGATTGTTTCTACATTTTTCTAATGCGTTTTGTTTTTCAGCTAAATCTAAAACAAAGTTGATAATGTAAAAACTGTTACTATTAGACGGAGACACGACAAGACAAACATTATTAGGTCTATTGAAAAGTTTTCACCGTTACACTATATCAAACAAAAACAATATATATTTTTTTATTTTAATGTCTAAAACAAAGACTCGTACTTTAAGCGCTCAATACTTAACACTAGAATCGTTGATTTATATAAATTAATATAAAGTTAATTATTATTTTTATATTGTGCGATAGATTTTTAATTGGAAATTGTTGTTGATTTATTATTACAGATAAATCGATAAATTTCAAACATTTTTTTAATTATTTTACTAATCATCAAGATTAGCACGTAAATATTTAAAATAGGCAGCACAAATTTGTGAAAAGTGTATATCTACCATATATAAATATATAAATTATTCAAATTTTGATCGATTGATTTTCTATGCTATATAACTAATTTTAGCGAATCTACGTACGATTTTCGTACTACAAACTTTTGTTTGTGAAAGTAAAGTTATCATTTCGATATTAGAACAATTTTGTAGTAGTAGCAGCAGCAACAGCAGCGAAACACAACTATATAGATTAAAATTGTAAACTTTGAACGTATTAATTGCGAAAACGCTTGCATTTTTTACTTGTAAACTTTTCCAGCTATCAGTCATATGTAAATTTTAATTGTTAAACGTTACTCCCACACATAACAGTTTACGATTTTTTTTTAAATAACTCATATATACAAATACATTTTTGCTAATCCCAATGCGTTTATTTTCATTATTATGTTTTATCGGTTTTGCTTGAATAATTAATCAGTTTGGGCGCAAAAATTTTGTTATGAAATTATTTACGCTTAGTTTAGCTTGTATTCTATCTATATCTATACATGTGTGTGTATGTGTGTGTGCTACCTATCCTAACTATACCAATATGTTATTGATGGTATAAAATCAATATTATCATATAGGCTTGTATATATGTGCGTGTGGATGTGCGAGTGTGTGTGTGAGTAGGTACATACATATTGCCCTGCTTATTTTTTACGTTTTTACTGTGCGATGCTAAAAAAACACCGCATCATCGTGTGTGCTAGGCAAAAAAATAAAAACGTAGATGGGTGGATTATAGAAGGTGTGTGCAGCGAAATAATAGCGCAATTGGGAAGAAGTATCAGCGTAGTTCATAATTAGCCGACGCGTCTCAATTGTTACATATTATTTGTGGCTTATATTTTTTGGCAATCGTAAGTTTCGACAAATTACGTCGTATTAGTAGTACTATTGCCTGTGTAAGTAGGTGCATACATCTGATCCTGCTTCTTTTTTAACATGTTTACTGTGCGATGATAAAAAAACAGCATCATCGTGTGCTAGGCAAAAAAATAAAAACGTAGGTGGGTGGATTATAGAAGGTGTGTGCAGCGAAATAATAGCGCAATTGGGAAGAAGTATCAGCGTAGTTCA
>JARJDW010017762.1:0-11759 GCA_030264715.1 Adinopsis sp. GC000173 | reverse complement strand
GCAGCCAAACAAAATTAATTAAAATCGTCAGATTCGCATCGATTTCGCGTTTGCGGCTGGATAAACAACAAGACTAAAAAAACACATTCAACCCTCTCCACTAGAAAAAAAAATTGTTCACGTTTTATGTATTTGCGACCGCCGGCCTCATTTCGAACACGTAGCAGCGCTAGCGTGCCGAAATGCACACACTCACACACACACACACACACACACACACACACACAAGCTGCTTGCTTGCTTGCTATCCGTCGAGGCAAAAATTACACATAAATATCGAATTGGTTTGTTTCGGTTTGCGGCACGAACGAACATCCACTCAAATCACATAACGACAGCGAAAAGCGCACCGCATAACACAACAGCAACAAACATAGCAGCAACAAAACAACACACAAAATCCAGAGTGCGTGTGCATTCGATCGCAAATCTATGCATATACACACACACACACACAACAACTAACACATACCTTCGAGCAGCTACATACACATCCATTCGAATATAAACACATACATACACACACGCCGGTTGCAGCATGAAAATTTTATTAAGTTACTTAAGCGTTTAATGGTAAAACTTTTCGAATAAAATAAATTACATTCCGGAGCATCGTCTCACTATACACCGCAGCTTGTTAAAACTACATTCTATCAACAATGCGCATCGCTAATTTTCACCAAATTGACACATTGTTTATTAAAATCGCATGTTTTTGCGTGCATATATATATATATATATATGTGTGTGTGTGTGTGTGTGTGCATCGGCAACCAGCATCACGTATTCATGGATTGTTGATTAGTATACATGCCAGGCGCATATATTGCAATTTAATCATCAGCATCATCCCATATATTTCGATTAAAATGTTGCACAGAAATGTGGTATAAATGTATAAATACATAGCAAAGCGATAAAATGGGTAATAATACATAACGATACTCGCACTCACCTTTTGATGTTGTACGGATTCTTCGCTCGTATACACGAAAAACATCACACATTGAAATTATCGGTCAGGTTACACGTATACGTTTCCACTTTAATGTTAAAACAAACAATGTTACTACACTACTAAATAGCATTAAATGGGCGCTGTTAATTATGTACGAATTGCGTCGTGTTAAAACAATTGTAAAGACACATGCAGGCTGACCGACGTGAAGCTGGCCATGTTTGCCAATACAACAACAAAAAAACACTAAAACTAATTTAATCGAATAATACTGAATAATACTATTAATTCGCATTGATATGTTTGTCTTACTATTATTTTAATGAACGCAAATTTATTCCATTATCATACATACGCAATACGCTTACATATTAATGCATTCGTAATAGGCGCACAACTTCAGGGCATACAATCATGCAATCAAGCGATGCCCATAAAAGAATAGGGCGGGAAATACAATTCTGATACAATTAATGCGATCATTACATCGCATTTATTCAATGATTAACTGTTTAAATCGAACACGTCCAGTGCGATGTAGGAAAAAGTTTAATAATAATTGATTGTGTGAGTATGTGTGGTTGTGTGAGTGTGTGAGTGCATGGAAAGAGCGCACGAGAGGGTTTTAATTAAATTGAGGGGCCGTTCGTTGTAGTGTGAAATAACGCTGTTTAATAACTAATAGTGAACATGGGGACCGACGATGGGGTGGGTGCGAGACGATGGCACCATCTGTAAATTGATTGAAAAAGCGTCTAGACTCGTCTAATTAAATTGACTTTTCGTTGAATGTTTTGTCACATTACATCCACGCATTTTCTTTGTAGTTGTCTCATCGTCATCCTTTTTTTTTGCAGAAAATCTGACAACAATTAATATATTTATAAGTTACATAAATTAAATTTTATGAAAAAAAAAGTAGTTTCGTGTAATTACCTATAAAGTGTATACGCTGAAAAAGATCAAAGACGATGTAATAATAATTACAGCTTGTGTTGCGAAACGTCGGCAGCTAATTAATAAACCTTAAAAGAATTATTGTGCAATATGCCATTACGCCATCAACGCTCTGTTTTCCAACATTTTTCGGCAGTAGGGCATGAAATGAGAGAAAGAGTTTGATATGGACTTTAATTGACTTTTATTGANAATGTTACTACAAACACGTTAATTTTTAAGCAGCGGTAATAAAATGTTGGCGGAGCAATATTTCTTCGCAATAATATGCAAAGGCATCAAAAAACAACAGGAAAAATTCAATTCAATGGACGTATTTCTTATTTGTATTCCGACTAAAACACATTTTACGAGCAAAAATGCGCTGCGAGCGCACTGTGTCGAGATTAAGATGGAGCCGAATGCACTACAAATCATCAAATAAAATAAACAAAAAAAAAACAGCGAAACGCTATACTTTTTAATTACGATTACATATACAGCAATTACGTTTCGTTTCAGCGAATACGTGCGCGTAGCAAATTTATTCAGCGCGCATCGTAAAAATACCGTGCGATGAGTTATAGCATTCAAAAAGGAGGAAAATATAAATTGAACATCAAACATTTTCCAAGTGCAAATTGACTTGTAAATAAGTCAACGAATTATTGAGTGCGCTACATGCCCAACAACAACAACAGCAACGCCGAAGCGGCGCGCCAAAAAGAAACGTGCAGCGACGCGGCGCGCGGTAGGTAAGAAGACGACGCATGGAAATGAAAATCCACTTTGAACTTTGCATGCGCTCGACGAGGAATAATTACACGGTAAAAATTGTAATTTTCATAATTAAAGCGTGCACTTTTGCATTATTAATTCGCGCTATTCACTTAGTAGAAGTATAGTAGTAGTGCACCAGATACCAATTGCATAACTGCATTCATTACGGAAAAATCAAGCTGCGGAGGTGGAATTAGATTGGAGGATAATAAGTTTTTCATAAATTCCATGGTCGTGTAATAAAGATCAACAAGCTGTTCAATAACAGTAAAAATAATGCAAAAAGCGGTTAGACTTACAAGTTATACAATTTATGTTATACTTTACCTGACTAATTACGATTTCTTAATCAATATGATATGATTTTTAAGAATTATTGCGTTATTACTTCGCCCTATTCACTTAGTGGGCCATGAAAAACGAATTGTAACTGCTTTCATTCTAGAAAATCAAGCTGTGGAGGTGAAATTAGATCGGTGGATAATAAGTTTTCCATAAATTCCATGGCCGTGTAAAACTCAACTGGACAATAACACTAAAAATAATGCAAAAAAACGGTTAGATTTACAAGTTATACAATTTATGTTTTGCTTTACCTGATTGATTACGCATTCTTAATCAATATGATATGATTTTTAAGAATAATTGCATTATTACTTCGCACTATTCACTTAGTGGACCATGAAGAACGAATTGTAACTGCTTTCATTCTAGAAAATCAAGCTGTGGATGTGGAATTAGATCGCAGGATAATAAATTTTTCATAAACAATAAAAAACAACAAACAATTTATGTTTTTGCTTTTTTTACCTGGTTAGTCATGATATTTTAATCAATATGTAGTAGTTGAATATTTCATTACGATAATAAGGAAATTTAATTTAAACATCAAACAAAAACGTCCAGCAAGCAATATTCAACAAACGAATAATAAGTTTTTCATAAATTTTATGCCCGTACAATATTTAACAAACCCAATGCTCAATGCCACTATAAAATACAAAAAATGATTAGAATTACAAGATAATACAATTTATGTTTTGTCTTACGTTAATTAATTTTGAATTTTGATACTCTTGGTTACATACTTTTTTAGTATTACCACATTTTGAGAGCAGAAATCCTTCTTTGCGTTGGAAATTTGTACGATTTCTTCATTGATTGCGAAATTTTCCATCAAAACCTTTAAAGGTTTTCATTAACATTGCTTGAATAATGAGAAAAACGCAAGAAAATTACAAAAAACATTTCTTACGCAATGAAAATTCGAATGTAGGTCACTAAAAATTAATAGAAATTTTGTGGCATAATATATAAAATGTTGACTTTCGTACATTGAATATAAATTAATGCACCGCATTATTAATAACCGCGCTGCGCATATCAATATAGGATAAAATATCCAACGTCCGAGGCTGAAAAAGCAGAAGGAAAATGGTATATAGCGCATTCGTTCGCTTGAAAGGTGAATGTTTAAAACCGCTTAGATAACAATTATATTGATTATTTAATAATTATTACGGAAATACCCTTTATTGCTTAGTTTTCAGTATCACCACAATTCTTAAATATTCAATTTTGCGAAAGTCTTTTCTTTGTGTTGAAAAATTTTGCAGTTTCTTCATTGATTTTCGGAATTTTCCATCAAAACTTTTAAATATTTTCATTAATTCATTGTTTATTTCTCAGTTCTTGTCCATTTTCAGACAATATTACTAAAACTGTATACACATTTTGATAGAAAATTCCAAAGATTAAAGAAAAAAGCAAAAATTTCCTTACAAAAAGAATTACAGAGTAGCGATACAAAAAAAAGTATGTAGGTCACTAAAAATTAATAAAGTTATTTCAGTTTTTCTTTCATGTAGGGCTATAATATATAAAATGTTGATTTTTGTACATTGAACATAAATTAATGCACCGCATTATTAATAACCACGCTGCGCATATCAATATAGGATAAAATATCCAACGTCCGAGGCTGAAAAGAGAAGAAGAAAAAAATATATAGGGCGTTCGTTCGCTTGAAAGGTGAATATTTAAGAACGCTTTAGTAACATATGTACATACGAGTTGTAACAGCCATAAAGCCGGCAACTTATCGCTCCTTTCTTCTACCCGCGCCGGCCCGCAGTCCGGACTGCAGGACATAGAAAACGGCTCGTAAATATTTAAATGTATTTGGGGGGCCGTATCAGCCGCCATGCAGAATGTAACTCGTAATTTGCGATTCCCAGTTCGGCCGGCGGAAAGTCGTAGTGGGCGCACATGCTCTCTTCTCCGCACACCAACACACATGCACGTCGAGCGCAAAACTCTTCAATATGTAAACACCGCCACCGACAATAAATACAAATGAGGGCGTCGGGAAGAATATTGAGTGATAAAGAAGGCGAAGGATTGTGCGAATTATGCGCATCTTTTCGCTGCTACTATACTACTCCTCTTCGTACCTATATATGATGCTACTTCTTCTTCATCTTCGATTGATCGATAAATTTCCGAGTAATTTTCCACATCAACACACTAATAATCTAATGCGATAATATGTTTCGTATAATTAATTTAGTTTTGGTAATGAGTAGAAGACTCGAGGGTCGTATTATCCTCTCCTCTAGATCGTGCGCGCTCGCACAAAATTTATTTTAAATATTGATGAATGGCATGCATCAATCATAACGCACAACGCAGAAATTACCATTTCCTGTGCATCACATACAAATTTTTGGTGTGCGTCTATTAACCCTACCAAACTAGCTGCTACAAAAAAAAAAAAAAATTATTTCATGGAAAAAATTACAGACGCAGCGAAAAATATTTCCATGCATACGCATTTATTGAATTATTTTGAAGTGTATTAATTAAGTTGTCGATATTTTCATATATAGAAAATAATTAAATTTCGCATTGTTCATTAATTATAAAATTCGATTATGCGCTGTGCATATCGAGCACGCATTCAGCAATTTATAGTTTATATATGAAAAATAATGATAAACTGCACATACACACTCACACAATTTTTATTAATAATAAAATGTTATATTGTATTCTAGCCATATTTTTTGTTGTTGCTTTTGGTTTTAATTAAAACGATGATGCTTTTTTCGCCAACGAACGGAACGCCTTCGAAACGCCGCTGCATGATTGAGCGATTCGTTTCGAAACTGTTTTCGTCGGTAATGCAAAAGTCGCGTCAGCTACGCTACTAATTTATGCTTCTACTTCTTCTTGGAAATATCCTTTATGAAAAATGTTCGAGATTGTCTTTCTGTGCTGCAGAAATATCGAACGACCTTTTTTTAGCAAATTGAAGATTAATTTAAGCCAATTATTAATCATGGCATTTATGAAAATAGTTAGATTTTTAAGAATCTGTTAATGTTCGTTAATTAGTTTTGGCCGAATGTTTTGTGTGTATCGTCTACTAAGCGGATAATTACCATCGGAAAATTATTAGTGCATGATAGGTATAATTTTTGGGGCAAGCCATGAATAATAAACGATTGGCGCTTTTAGTTTTCTTGTCCTGAAACAATAAATAATTCAGGGCACAAAGCTCAGCTAATATATATATGCAACGAAAACAACAAAAACGTAATCATGCCTAAATTACAATACTTTATACAACGATTAGTTTAGAACGAAAATAGAACTGGAACTAGAACAATAAACTAAATATATACAAAAACATATTTAAAACTCACATATATCCTCTGTTAAATTTTAATATTTTCTTATGTAATAAATACGATATCCAACTGTTAAGTAAAAAAGGAGGCTCTTTCGGACGAATTTTCATCTTCGGATGGACAGCGCTTTTGTCTGCATCAGGCAGATGCACTGCACTTTTAAACCTACTTAGAGGTATCTTCCTTTTAAATGGTTTCAATTGGACATCCTTCTTTTTCTCGGTAAGGGGTGAAGTAAACAAATTGAACGAGTTTGAATCGTTTAGTTTAACGTTATCCTTAGCAGAATCTTTTGATTTGGAGTCTTCAACATTTGCAGAATTTGTATTTTCATCAACAGTCTTCTTATTTCTAAAAAATATTAATTATTAACAAATTAGCTCAATAAATTAATATATTGTATGGTTACTTTTTGCTATTCTTTCTTTGTTTCTTCTTCTTTCCTTTGGTGTCTGTATTTTTTAAGCGCCGTCTCGGAGACATAAAGAGATTTGTGGAGGTGCGCAATAGTGTACGCTATTTAATAATCTCACTAAACATGCAAAAAGAAATAGTGTAATGCTAATAAGTAGTTAATCGATATGATAATACATACTCTAACTTATTCTTTTGAGATGGTTCTAATTGGACGTCCAATTGTATTTCACTTTACTAAATAGTAAACAATAGTAAAAATGATAAAATACCGCGAGTGCACTAGAAAATTAAGGTTATGTTTTTGAATTTAACGAAACCAAACAAAACTTCTGCAGCGCCCCTATGAGTGAGTAGCTGAACATGTGGCTTTCTTTTTGAACAACATGAGACATGCGATTTAATATACATTTTTCAAGTTAACGATTTAAATGATAAATATTCTGCATTTTAACTGTGATATTAACCAATTGTTGATAAAAAATAAAGGTAAAAGACATAATGTTGTTTATATTTGTATAGTTGCCTTCGGAAAATTTTTAATACATGATAGCTATAATTTTTGGTGCTTCTTTCTGCAGCAGAATTATCAACCTACTTTTTTAGCACATTGATAATCAATTTCAGCCGATTATAAATTATGACTTTTTTAAAAATATATTTTCAAGAATCTGTTAATTTCTGGGACAAGGCATGAATAACAAACGATTGGCGCTTTTAGTTTTCTTGTCCTAAAACAATAAATAATTCAGCGAGCAAACCTCGGCTAATATTTATATGATTTATATATATGTAACAACAAAAACATAATAATGCCTAAATTACTTTATTCAAGGATTAGTTTAGAACGAAAATAGAACTAGAACTAGAACAATAAACAAAATATATACAAAACATATTTAAATTTCAAATATTTTACACGCCGTCTCAATCTCCGTCTTATTCGGATTGATGTTCAGCGTACGCAAATAATTATAAAATCGATTGCCACGTTTCTTATTAGTCGCTGCACGCTGGTTCTCGGTGCGAGCGATGTTACACAGCGCCGGAAAGTAGTCGGTGGCAAATGCGTTTCGATCGATGTGTGCGGATGACGACAACGGTAAGGAGTCCATGAAGAGACGTTCGCAGGCAAATTGCTTCTTGCGGAAGCTGAAAACTCAAATCAGTTCGTGTTAGTGTGTTGCGAATTTTCCACATATTTCCCCCCCCCCCCACCATTAATGAGTTTCGACCGTTTTTACTTCCGAACAAAATGTCTATCAATTACTGTGAACTTCCTCTATGTCAAACTCGCGCTCTAAGATAAAATTTCGTCTTAAAGACAGAACATATGATAAACTGCTCATTAAGTCATACTAAATTCCAGCCCAACTAGGCGGCTATTATATAGAGGGAGCGTACTGTAATTTTTAGCTAACAAGCTTCACATCTTCATTATTTACGCAAATTGTGTAGCTAATTTATTAATATTATGTGAATTGGACTAATAGATTGTAAAAATTAGGATTATATGTTTGTAATTTATAGACACGCGTAATTTCGTTTATCATCGCTTTTGAGCGCAAATTCATATTTACATGTATGTATATAAATTCGGTATGTATATGATTTCATTTAACATCGGAAACCGACAACACATTGAAATCGCTGAAACAAACTTCGTCGAAAATTTCACCCCGAACTTAGTTTTCATAAAGGCAAGTTGTCTATAAACTTTATAAATCTATAAAATCGTTTTAGATTAAATTTCGTATTTAATTTCTAGAAAACTTCGATTTTGTATAGCGCAATAAAATGCAGACGCGGAGGGGGGCAACTCACCTTAGCACTTCGCTGTTATTTATCTTCATCTCTTTTGCCGGCTTACTCATCGTCAGATTGCAATATCCTTCAACCAGGCTATGTGTTAGTTCATTTAACATCCACCGATCGCTCTTCCAATCGGCTCTAATCGAATCATCACGAAATTGTAAATTATCTTTCAACTCCGGCTGGTAAATGTTGTGGCAGGGCTCGCGCTCCTCGTCCACATCCTCGCTGCGTCGGAGCACGTCACTTAGCGAGAACGCATCGCACAATTGCGCATAATTATCAAGACTCGTGTTGCTGTCTAATAAGTTGGGTACGTTCCGCCAAGTATGTGTGAGATCTATGGGAGATGGTAATGAGAGTGTGTTGCTATTGTCGCTACGAATTAAGAATGGGCAAACGCAATTTTCATGGATGTGTTCGTCATTATCGCTGAGTAACAACTCATTGCTATCAGCGCTATTCACATAATCATCATTTGAATCATCATCAGATGTGGGTTGTTTCGCTTGATTTCGCTTAAATAGCACGCGGCATTCATTCAATGCTGTATTGCTGGACTGAAGCGCATCACCGCCACTTTTCAACCAGAATTCGAGCTGTAATAGCGTCCGTCGCACATCGCCTTTATTCCATTCTAATAATTGACCTAATGCGGATTTATCCACATGTAAGCCTTCAACCAAACATAAAATTTCCAGCCAAATTGCTAATGCGGGAGACGAGTAGAGTGGCGCGAATGGTAGAAGTGGATGATTCGCAATAAGCTTTTGTAAATGTACAACGTTCGTATTTGTTGCGATAAGAACAATAGGTCGTTTGCTTGTTATCAATAATTGATTTAAGGCACTTATAAAACCATCATCTTGTTCGAATACAATATCGACGTCTTCTACAAGCACCAAACACATTCGATTCGTTTGATGTTCCATCGATTCTTTCGTCGCTTTTTTATTATCATATTTATGTTTTGATTGCTTCTGCTGCTGCTGCTGCCCTGGCTTTTGCGCAATGAATTTCGTTAAAGCATTTGTCACTTTATCATCTTTACGTAATTGATGCGATTTCGTTGCCTCGGACAATTTCTCGTACAAACGTTTACCTATAATATAAATTCATAGAAATTTAGCTCTTGTTCTAACAAATAAAAATACTATAAAGTTCAAACATTTCACAATTTTATTATCAAGTTCGAAAGAACTTCGTATTGAAACAACTAACTCTAGTAAATTCAACTTTTGTAATTGTGTTTATATTATATTTGTAATTTAGTCCATTCTTCTTTGAATAGTAGAGTAATTTTTGGAAAAAAAAAGTTAAAACATCCAAAATTCTGATCAAAATGGTAATTGACCATTAGGTAGTTAAAGTATTTACTGCGAGTAAAATTCAAAGCGTCGCAAAATACTCAAATGATATAAGTAAGTAATTTCTAGCACAGATACTAGTCACTTTACGTCTAGGTACGTTTTCAACGCCTGAATTATTAAGTAATTAATTTATGTTGAGAACGTTAAAAAAATATAGAAATCGTCAAAATCGACAATCTCGCAATGTTAAAATACATGTTGTATTTTTACACACAAATGTGAAAATACATCGAAAATCCACACTATTCCGGTAAAAAAATCAAATTCTATATTTTTTCTTAATGTCGATTCACCTTTCAGCAAGGATAGTTAAATTCCCATTATTTTATAACAATTTAGGAAGGCATACTAGACAAAAAGCAACTTGTAATTGCATTTATGGTTGGCCTTTTTTATAATTCATTAAATATTAAATAAATTTTGTCACTAACTGGAAACGTGTAGAGAATCTTTAAACCATCGAAAAAAAAAATCTTGATATCCGATATTGGATTTGCTATAATTGCGAGTTATCGAAATTTTACATACACATGTATTACAAAATATACACTAAATATCGCTGTGGCATTAAAATTGCATATTAAAAGTGCAAATTTCCACTATTTGGCTCAGATATGTAATGTACACGAAATCAATTAAGTACTTTTAAACATAACTTGAATTAAATGTATTAAAAATGTTTGCCTTCGCCTCAATTTGCAACTAAGTAATAAATAATAAGCAATATATATCGAATTGAATTTCGTCGATAAAAAAATCCTATTGAATATTAATTAATATATTTAAATGCGATATTGACATGACGAGAGGAAAATTCATCCTCGAGATAAATAAACGATGAAATTTTAATAGTTTTGACGTGAAAATCAACGGACGCGTTGTATGTTTTAATTTACCTGTGCGCCGACTAGAAGCATTTAATTCCAGCACATTAATATTTAATTCCTCGCAGACTGCATACACGGTCGACGTTTTACCACTTCCTGATGGCCCTCTTAGTATCATCGCATTTCCGGGCAATCGGGTGCTGTCCCGACTATCCCCATCTGTTGATTCGAAATCCCAACTGTCGTCATCGTCCCGTCGTTTCCTCTTCGCATTGATTTCCTTACTCAACTCGAGCCAGTTCTGCAACCACTCGCGTAATCTATTGACGCATTTTCGATTTCCGATAACGTCCTGCGACGACCTCGGCTTGTACTTATCCACCCACATAACGCTCCCAACGTCCTCGCTATCAGCGCAATCGGTCGGTTTAGCGTCCTCGCCGTTCGTGGCTACACCATTTCTCTCGCATAATAAATTAAATGTTTTATCAACAGGATAGTCGGGATGCGCATATCGAATCGCTTCTAATACAACTTTATAATTCGTTGCGAGTTTGCGCGGCGGTTTTAACACAATTTCTTGCTCGAGATCATTCGAATTACATTTTGTTATTGTACCCATGCACATATAATCAAATTCCGGTGTATACTGAACATCATCAGCGAGTTTTAAATCACAGCACGATTGTAGATTCCAAAACATCGAATCATCTTTCTGCTGTACGTGGCTTATTTTCGGAAATGGATCGAACTCGATCTGCTTAAGGCTGTGAAGAAGAAAACAATCTAAGTTAGGCCACCCACTCCATGTTATTATTCGCTCAACTCACCTTTCCTGTCTTTTTATAATGCGCTTTAAGTTTTGTGGAATGTCGCTGTGAAGGAAATTGCGACGCGCTTCCAACACTTTCGGATCAATTTTCGGTTTTGGTGCCGATTTAGCGAAAACTGGCGCTATTTTTTTCGACAC
>JARJDW010017761.1:0-17270 GCA_030264715.1 Adinopsis sp. GC000173 | reverse complement strand
CAACGATCATACCATGCTGGTCTACGCCTTCTCGTTCGATCAGGCAAGTCAAGCAGCATCGGGCGCGGTTAGTACTTGGATGGGTGACCGCTTGGGAATCCCGCGTGTCGTTGTTCATTTTTTATTTTTAAAATTAAAATTCTATTTTTGCAAAAAATATAATCTAATTATTATTCCATGTTTGTCGCCTATGTTTTCAGTCTAAGGGTGCCCACATAGTTCAA
Source organism: Adinopsis sp. GC000173 (assembly GCA_030264715.1). Lineage (NCBI taxonomy): Eukaryota > Metazoa > Arthropoda > Insecta > Coleoptera > Staphylinidae > Adinopsis > Adinopsis sp. GC000173. Next base: position 17,046 of record JARJDW010017761.1, on the reverse strand, counting down.
AATCTAAGAATTGTTGATAATTTTTTAGTCAATAATTGTATAAATATAAGGATGGTGTGAAAAGTTTTGAATTTTTTTCGACAAATTTCGACTATTAGCGTCTACAAGCTTTCAACGCTTTAAATCGCTCTTAGACGATTTGTATACAAGTCACTGGGTGAATTTTAAATGGAGTGCATTTACTTCATGATTCTGCTGCGCTTTTATAGTGTATATATTAAATACACTATAAGATAACAAATAATACACTTTCTTAATTAATATTACTGTTAGAATTGAAAACCAATAAAATTTTCAAAAGCCTTTTCCAGAATTGGAAGAAAAACGTTTTTCTTGGCAAGAATTGTTGTGTTTGCTCGATAAAGATGCAATCTGAATGTTTTAACTCCTCCGCCTACCGTGCCATATATGATATACTACTACTTTACAATATTCCATATTTAACACATTCGCATCTATTTATCGGAATAATTTTAGGACTTTCATACAAAACGCAAAAGACGGAAAAGGGGTAATTGCTTATCATTTGGCAAAGTTAGTGGGTGTTTATGAAAGTAATAACACTAAGAAGCAAAACGACGTTAACTACAACAATCATTACACCATCAACCATCTTTCACATTGACGGTATACTACATGACAAATCGGTGGCAATCGAGTGCACAATACTTGCCGGCGATGTCATCTTTCAATACCTCTTGATCATCATCGTTGCAATGGTGTTCACCGATCGTCTAATCGAGATTAAAACCGCGTACATCTACAAGACAACAATTTTCTTAATAGTAGCAACATCATTATATATATTTATGGTATATTTAGTGTATTGTCATCGATTTATTCTAGATGTATTTAATCAAATTGTTACAAATGTTTTATTGTGCGTGCAAACAGTGAAAGACATTTACTATTTTTACCTGTTATGCTGTCGCAAGAGTTTGAATTTAACGCACGATCAAGCGTTTCGATTAAATGTAGTGCGAATTTACATCTACGTATGGAATATCTGCCAGTTTACGGTTGTTTGTTTAGTCTATTTAGTTTATTTTCAGATATATAAGTTAGCTCATTTTGTCTACACGCCGGGATTTCTTACCTCATTCTGCATTTTAGTGTACGTGGTTTCGGTGGATGCAAATTTTAAGAATGCGTTTAAAAGTTTGTACAAGTGTAGGAATATTAACCGCATCAAGCCATCTATTTGATTTCAATGAAATTAAATTTGTTTACATTACTTACGAGTAGAAAAATGCTCTTGAAAATTACTCTTTAATCTCGTATATAGACATTTAATACTAGAGTGCGTACTTCATTAGGATAACCGGGACAACGTAACAAATTGGGAGCCAATACACTCGCACGCAACCTAATGTACAACTCTAGCAGGAACTCGATACGTGTAGTTGCATTATTATTGTACAAGTGAAGAGAGCGCTTCATACAGCTGTCATCAAGTCATTAAAGTTACTAAAGCGTCTATTTTCTATTAGGTTATACAGGATGATTCACTCGGAACTGACGGTTTTTAATCGTCTATATCTCTGGAATGCGTAAACATAAAAAGATGAGGTAGGGCTCAAAGTTTTCCTCATTTAATGAAGTTTTGGTTGCATGCAAGACTGGGAGACAGGGGTGGACCAATTACTCAAAAACGGGAAACCGCACACCACACGAACATTTTCTGACCGTTTAAGGTCGACTTATGTAATGCATGGGTATCATCTGTGGCCCATATGCGGGTATCCTGCGAGTTCATGTAACCGGTAAGATGAAACCATTCTTCATCAGTAAAGCAAGTAATGTCAAGTACATCTAGGTATATCTCAAAAACTGTGCATTTTTGAATTTTGTACCAAGGAGGACTTTGATCAGGAGGTTATAAACTATAATATATAAAAAATTCAGAAAATTTCAGTGAGGTCAGATTACACATATTCGAGATAAAACGGGACAACGATTATTTTTGCAAAAGTGTATTTGTCGTCATAGGATTATTATCGAGTAAACTGAGAAGTATTGGGTTGGGTCTTCGCGCCATTATTTTTTTATAAAAATTGGGGTTTTGTTTATCATTTTTTCATAAAAGTAATCTTCTCTTTTTCAGAAACAAAAATGCCATATTATTAATGTTTTTTTATCCCTAAGGGCATAATCTAATGCGACTGCTTGATACTTATCGGTAGATTAAAGCGAACGGCACAATGTAGAGCTGTTTCTTTATTTATGTTTTGTGCATCAATTAGACATCTTGTATCTTTTAATAGTACTGTAACTAAATCAATGTCTTTATTTCCTATAGCTATATGAAGACATGTTAATTTATTACTACGTGTTTGCATATTTATGGGACAATCTTCGCGTTCTAATAATAATTTTGTAACGTTAATTTTTTTGGCATGACTTAAAAATTGCGCATTTTGTTGGTCTCTTTGAATTATCGAGTGGTCAACATGTGACTTGGCCATTTTTTCATGAAACTTTTTACATTTTTCTTCATAACTCACTTACTTGAAGAGATACGGCGCTCATGCTTGTTAGGAAGCTAAAAGAGCATTAAAGTGCGCATCTTTTTCCTCTCTATAAATTTATGCGTATCTCTTCAAGGAAGCGAGTCATCGAGTGGTAAACATGTAACTGGGCAACTTTTGGCAATTTTTTCATGAAATTTCTCACATTTCTTACATTTTGCTTTATAACTCGCCTATTTAAAGAGATACGGCTTTTTAAGTTTGCTAATATACATGACTATGCAAATAGCAAAATACTGGAGAATCAAAGTGAAAAATGTATTCAAAGAAGGGTTAGTTGTTATCTTTTACCATCGTTATTGCGCATTAAAATACTTCTGCAATATTTGGAATAGTTTGAACATATTTGCCTTTTTGCACTTATTTTAAAATGGTTTTACAATTTTTTTGTTTGATAAAGAAACTAAATAAGTAGGTATGCTATTGTGAATATAAACTTTAACTGGCAAATGGGAAGATTTATAAAACCATTTATTTTATTTCATTCTTTTATTAACAACACCCTGTATGAAGGAGAGCAAATTTTATTACCACTCAAACATTTTACGTCGAATTATCAACCCTAAATGGAAAGGCTCAAAGCGCACTTCGTAAAAAAATTGTATATAAATAAAGAAGACAATAAAAAAAGTCATATACTAAAAAAAGAGATAATTCTCTTCCCTTCAAGTTATTTCTATATATAGGTACATACATACTTCATATATTCCAGTTTTACAATTAAATTAACGAAACAACAAATTTGTTTTTTTCTTCAAATTTTCCTTATAAGATAAAAGTGAGTAAGATTACATGTTATAAAATATAAATTGCTTTAGATTTGTATTTTTTAAAATAACAAGCTGAATATTTGTTTATTTCTTTAAATAATTTTGCAAGAATAAATTGCAAAATAAAAATGAGTGGTATTATTATACTACTGTGAGCAAAAAGTAAGACCAATTTGCAATTCAATTAGCACAGGTAAACCTTACAACAATTATATTTTTTTATAACACTTAAGCGTTGTAATAAACATCTGTGACAATTTTCACATCAAAGCATTCATTAGTTTTTGTTTTACATCTAATGTTATACGACGCTAAAAGTGCATGCGGCAATTATTACAATATTGAACAAAAAAGTTGCATTAAATTTTGTTTGAGGAATGAAATTTTGGATGTAGAACTGTTCAGAACCTTGCAAAAACAATTCTGGGACCATATTTGGTCAGAGAGCAATGGTTACATGTGGTGGAATCAGTTAAAAGAAAGTCAAAAAGGCTTTGAAGGTGAAGAACGCTTCGAACGAGCATCAACCGTTGCCGACGTCAAGAAAACCAAAGAAATTGTGCTTGGCTTGTTGGTATGTGAAAAGAGTGCCAAAGACAAAACCTGGAAATTATTGACTAATGCCACAACGTTGACAATGCACCTCTACCAATGTCCTCATTCTTAGTGACTATCACCAAAAATCCTGTGCATATCGATCCACAACTACCGAATTCGTCTTATTTGGTACCGCATTACTTATGACTATCCTAGAATCTTAAAAGACCACTGTGGAAATTAAAATTGGTCTTATTTTTTAGACACAGTATAATATATTTATGAGATAAAATATCATGTAAACTTAAAATTTTCAAATAATCGAAATGAACATTTGGTTTTTACTTTAAACATTTTTACATATTTATAAAATAAAAATTGCTTTAAACTTAAAATGAAAAAAAATTATCAATCTGAATCATAAAGTGTAATTTATTTATATCGAGGCATGTTTAACCAATGAATTTCATTGCCACACCTTATATTTTAATTTAATCCCTCACATTTTCATCCAATAAAAAAATCATCATCCATCATTTTTAAACTTGCCATAAAAGGAGGAGAAAGATGATGATGAGAAAAAAGGCGTCCGATTATTATTCATTTTTGATGTCAAACAATGTGGACGCAGCTATTGTCACGTTATCAGTTAAAATTATAATAAACATCGTAAACAATTATTTAATAAATTAATAAAGTTTGACTGGATATGATGAAAAAAAAAACGCAGAAAGTGTTAAAAAATTGAAAATTAAAATTAGTTTTGATTACAGTTCCGCTTTACGATAATTACATAAATATTTGTTTTAGTATAAATAATTGTTTACTTTTTTAATTTATTGAAACTTTATTATTAATTTTAGATACTATAACTGTTGATATTTTAATATTCACAATTTTCTTGGGAGTACGTGTAGTCTCACTATAATGCAAAAAGCAATGCGTTCTAGGCCTCATGTGTCGGATACGAAAGCTTTTGCTTAAAAAACGAGTTGAAAAATTACGTGGATATGATCATAACTGTTTCCAAAAAGTAAGACCAATTTTTAATTTCAATAGCGCAGACAAATCGCATATCACTAAAATTTTTTTCTTACTTTGTAAGCATTGTCTGTAACAAATTTTAAGTCAAAGCATTGATTAGTTTTTGTTTTACGTCGAATGTTATTCGGTTCTAAAAGTGCATGCGGCGATTATGCTTCATCTCTTCTATCGTCCCAACATAGCTTTTCCACAGTGCTTTTTAGAATTCTAGGATAGTCATAAGTGATACGGTACAAAATAAGACGAATTCGGTAGTTGTGGATCGATATCCACAGGATTTTTGGTGATAAAGTCACTAAGAATGAGTACATTTGAGAAATGCATTGTCAACGTTATGGTATTAGTCAATAATTTACAGGTTTTAGGTTCAAAATATCTTCCAAAATTATATTGGCAAACTCTTTCAATTTACCAAAAAGTCTCAAACATAGATATATATTTAAAAAACCAAGCACAATTTCTTTGGTTTTCTGGACGTCGGTCAGGGTTAATGCTCGGTCGAAGCGTTCTTCGTCTTCAAAGCCTTTTTAACTTTCTTTTAACTCATTCCACATTTGTAAGCATTGCTTTCTGACAAAGCATGGTTGCAGAAGATTTCTTGCAAGATTCTGAACATTTCTACATCCAAAATTTCATTTTTTGTAAGTAAATTGTAAATTGTAATTGTAAGCAATTAAAAATTAATGAATGTTTTAATGTGAAAATTGTTACAGATGTTTATCACAACGCTTACCTACAAGTTATAAAATATATAATTTATGTAAAGTTTACCTGAGCTAATTAAATTGAAAATTGGTCTTACTTTCTGTCACAGTAATATAAAAATATGTTAAAAAAATTAATAGATACAATTTTATCATTAAAATGAAATAAGACATATTCTAAACTCTAATGTAATAATAAATCCAATGTTTCGGAAAACTAAAAATGAAAATATTTCGTAAAAACAGACTACGCCTCTCTTTGTGGACAATATTCGTGTAGGTTATTTTCATAGAACGCGATCCAAGAACACCCACGTCAAATAAATTGAGATGAAAAATATCGCTGCTGGAAAGGAATTCACATAGAAAAAATTGTGTGCTTCCTACATATATTAATTATTACGTATAATATATTAATAATTCTAACGTATAGATAGATTTTTGCGTAGGTTTGACTTCATAGAACCCATACTCAATACATGTGTAATCGGAGAACGCCTACGCCAAACAAATCGAAAAAATCCATGTGGAAAAAAATCTCTGCTTCCTAATATACAAGGTGGTCCATTTAGTTTGAGACTGGCGAATAAAATTTAAAAAATTTATTTTGATAAATATCTTTCAAAATTGAAATGGGATTAAGAGCAATCTTAATAAAGTTGCTCCTTTTTATGTAGATTCATTTTAAACAACTTTTATTGGAAACATTTTTTTCTACACCCTGTATACTATAATTATTACATTATATTCGAGCTTTATCAACATATTGCAAATATTTTTTTTGTCCATTTTCGCGCTTTTATTGCCAAATTTTGTTCTTAATGTAAGATTTTTCGCAAATTTTCAAATTTGTTGAGTTATTTTTCCTATATTTTTGCTGTTTTTATTACAATATCTTTTGTTTTTTTCACATTTTTCGAGGTTTTATAAAAGTAGCGAAAAATATTTAAAATATTGCAAAGAAAATGAAAAAAATATGGAAAAATTAATAAAAGTGGAGAAAACACAAAAAATAGTAAAAATTGTGAATAAGACAACGATAAAACACGCTGAATAGAGAATAAGGAGCAGAAACTACAAAATTTGTCAGTAATGTCTGCCATCAAAAATGTTTTCAGTTTTTCAAATCTTTATTTTTTCTTGGTTTGTAAAAATTGTTTTTTTTTTGTTCCATACTAAATAATGCTTTATTTCCCTTTCGATTCAGTTTCAGTTCGGTTTTGAAGTGCGAAAAATAATCCGACATATTCAATTCAATTTCGCTGCAATTTTCATTCCAAGAAAAAATCCCGTGTTTTTTTTTCGGATATCAGTTTTGGTCTCGGTTGGAAGCTCTGCTTCTCATCTCTCTGCCACTAATTTGCCGATAGTGCATTATAAATTATATGCACAGTTTGCCGATTGATGGCCGTAAATTTTAGGTTTGTCAGGACATTTCCCATAACTAATTAGGTAACTACGCATTGGCCGCTATTTAAATTCATTTTCAATTTTTAACATCTCCTGTTATAATTACAATAATGCAAAACGATATATAATTAATATTTATATTCTGTGGCCCCTAAAAATATTTTTGTGAGAAAAAAAAATTAAAAAGTTGCAAAAGCAAATTAATAAATAATTATGAAAAAATAATATAAGTGAAGAAAATATAAAAGAAAGCAAAAATTGCAGAACAAAGAAAGTTAAGATTTAATAGATAGAAAATAGAGAGAGAGAATTTTCAAAAAACTTTAAACACTCTAAAATTTGGCATTATTCGTAAATTTTCGAATTCTTTGAGTTTGGTTTTTGCTCAATTTGCTGTTCTTATAACAATATATATTTTTTTTTTCAAATTTCAAAAATAAACGCCAAAATCTGCAGTAAAATTTTAAAAAGTCAATATAAGTAGAGAAAACACAGAAGAGGGTAAAAAAAAGTTAAAAAATATAAAAAAGTTAAACATTGTGATAAATTTCCACCATCAAAATGTTTTTCAGCAGCTTATTAATTTTTTATCACTTTGTTATCAATTATTGTAATATATACTCAGTTTGCTGGTGGATGTTTAAAATTTTCTTATAAGCTAAAACCTCATAGAATTATTAAGATGTATTTTTTTGTGCGACAACCATCTTGAGATATACCAATGAATTGTTTTGAAAAAAAAGTTAGACGTAATGAAAGCTTGTATATACGAAATATGTCTAGATAAACATAATTATCCTTCTTTTTTTTTGTCTAAATCTCTGATGTAGAGCTAATCGTTACGTAAACAATGCGAACAAAAAAAATTAACGAAGCGGTACAAGCCAAAATAAAAGATAACCGAGTAAAATTAATTAAACTCATTATCAAATCGAGTTAAAACGAAAACAACGGTACGTATTCCAAGTACAATTTCACAGACAACAAAATATCGACGTTCCAATTAATTTACAATGTCTATTTTAGATGATGGCGACGAAACAAAGCGGCGCAACTTATATTCACAAAAACAAAACAACAAAAAATTGTATGAAACGTGTTTGGTACAGTGAAAGAATTAAACGTGTACACAAAACATTTAATTTTAATATTAAAATATTTATAGCGCGCGCTGCGAAAAAGTTTTTTCATTCATTTCAAACGCATCGTAAATTTCCACAATTTTCACATCGAATCAAAAACTTATTTAATAAAGTATGTATTTTCAGCGCGCGTGGATTCTATTTAACGATGACGTGGGTTGGAATCTCGCTATACTATATAAAATCGACATTTTACACATATACCTAGGTAGGTAGATTTTCTATATTGCATTTTTGAAGTATAGGTATATATATGTATAATACATGTGGCAACAAAATATGTTATAAATATAAAACTAATTGTGAAATTTGTTGGTTGCTCTGCATACTTTTTGAATTTGTTTTAATTCAAACATACCATTCTCGCATGTCGACGCATCGTCGACGAAAAGTAACTCTTAGCCAATCAAAATGGGCTATTCGTTTTTGTAAGAGGTGGGTAGTGTTGCATGTATAAGATACAACTACAAATTATCCTATTTTATGTCCTAAGCTGCAAAAGTCACTTTTCATCCACTAACAGCTGGAGCCATAAACATGGGCTAGTCTAAAATTCAAACGAGAGTACAGATAGACAGACAGCGCGACGGGTTAATAAAATCGAGGAAAAAATGACATTAAATAATCGCAAAGAATGCATTCAGTGCGTTTCATTCAAATGCATATACTAAGAAATATAATCTGTACTTTTTAGTATCTTCTCAAGAGTTTTAAACATTAAATATTGGCATTTTTCAACAAAATATTTAAAGATTTTCATTAAAATTGTTTTAAACTAGAGAAGAATGCAGTACTTCTCGACTTTCAATCGATAATTATGAAGTTCGATAAAGAATTTGTTGGAAAATGCCTAAAGATCGCAGGAAAATTGTCAAAAACTAAAAAAGTAAAGATTATATTTCCTATATATACCTTTGAATGAAACGCACTGTATGTATATGTTATGTATGTACTTGTATACTTATTACCATTATCCTTTTACAGTCCCATTTACACCCTCAAATCAATCAACATAGCAACAAGTGTACATGCAGTGTGAAAACCATGCAGCAATGGATAATTTTGGATGTCACGTCAAGTAAGCGAACGCTCAGTTTCCACAGCGCAGTTTTAAAAGTTTTCTACTATAAGAATGATGGGAATTATGGGAATTATGAGATTAGGCTGTATACATATACGTTCTGAATTTATGTATGTACAATGTCGGGATAAAGAAGTGAAAACCTAAAATTCGCTTCATCTTTACCTCTTATGAAATAACGATTCCACTTCTTTACGCCGGCATTGTACGTTATAATCGTCGATGGAAAACACACAATGATAAAGATTTGTTTTGATCGTCGTTAGCAACGCAATCCTAAGCTTTCTCCATACGGACAAACATTAAAAGATAATAAATGTTTTTAAACATTGAACCACTTTAAATTAATGATTGCGTATTTCCAATCCAAATAGATTGAACCATCGCAAAACACATCAAGTATTTTTGAGCTGCAATATAAACAAACATGTGAATGTAAAATTGTTGAAAAAGAGGTAGATTTACATTTTATTCCACATACTGAATTCACTATTAACAGTGTACTTCATAATATGCGAGTTTAAACGACGACGATTAGAAAATTGATAGTTTATTTTCCATTCGCCCAAGCACTATAGGAGGTTACTATATAATTGCCATAAAACTTCGAGTTTCTATTGTCGTGGAGGTAGTCAGATTCTTTAATGCGATAAGTTTTTAAAGTGATAACGTTATTTCCTGCAAGACTTGATTTTACTCTCTTCTTGTTAACCCTTTCAGTCCAGTGATTCCAGTGATTCCATTTCATTTTTTAGTGCTAGAATCGATTAATTGCCTATGATTGAAATCTCGCTTTGTCAGACTTATCACAATTGCTTAGGCTAATCTCAACCGTTTGGACTTCTACAATGACCTTTATAATTTGCATTTTATATATTTCTTTTTTCTTTGCTGCTTATAAATACACTTTTCTTTAAACATTTTCTCGATCTAACGGCACCTTTAGTAAAATACATTTTCCAGCAGGGAATGACGGATAGCCTAGGCGTTATGTACAATATAATAAATTTGAATATAATTTGTGGTTTGTTGTTTTTCAAAGGCAAAAATTAATTTGCGGCGGCAAGGGTTAATCGTGAATTTGGATGCTGTTTTTAAATCAGTGGTTTGTGTATTATCATTAGCAATCGAAATGTTTGAGTGCGAGAATTGCAGCGTCTGGTGAGTAAAACGTTGAAAGGTATTAAAAATAAAATATGGAATGGAACATCAAAACAAAATAGACATTACATATACTTTATTAACTATTCAAGAAACAATCCGATTTTTTAACAACTTTTCGTTTTTGATTTTTATAAATGTAATTAATAATAATACTCTTTAATTAATGCTAAGCGTTTTTAAGTAACTATATTAAAGTCATAAAAAATAATTTTGAACAAAAAAAAATTCAATTGCGTTATTGAAGGTCTTGTGAATGTAGCAACTCTTTAAATTCATCCTCCTTTTGGCGAAAAAACTCCTCGTTATTATTACCTCTCAGTTCTAGAAAATAGCATTCGGTCATTTTCAAATTTACTCCAACTTATTAATTACAGTTGCACAACTTACCCTTTTTTTGCAATTGTTCAATAACCATGTTACCAAGTATCTTTGCTTTGAAGCAAAGAGCCGAATCTGTTATTTTCTGCGGCTCATTTTCCATCTGCGAATTCATAATCTCCAGCTGCACTTTAATGGGGATTTTTGTGTGCATTTCAAAATGGACACCTATTGATAAAAAGCGTTTGCGTATTTCCTAAAATAATCAGCAAAAGATAAATACTTCATCGATTTTGTTGCGTGAAAGTGATAGACTATCAGATTAGATAAGTATTTCCCACTCTATTTTGCGCTGTGCCCCACATCAATTCTTCTAAAGGTAAAAAACTGCATAGGAAAATATAAACTATGCAACTTACTTTTTTATTAGCATCATCACGTGATTCTTAGACATTCCATTTTGGGATGGATTGAGACTCTTTGCGTAAAAGGAAATTTGATTCTTCTTTGATCTTTTCATTGACCGAAAATGTGTGAAGAACTGCGAACAAAATTCTTCTAGATTTGCGGCCAATGGTCATGAAATTCGATAGAAAATTTGATGAAAAATGGCGAAAGATCAAAGGAGAAAATTTCAAAAATTTCCGGTACTTGTTTGGAATGCAGTCCTCACCTCAGAAATCAATAATTTTATACTCAATCGACGCGTTTTTAATTCCAAACAACTTTTTCCTGTGACAAAATCGTTGCACTCCCAAAGGAAACGAGATATTAATTTTCAAAGTTGTACAACAGCGGTAGGGTTAGCAAATCTCTCCAACATTTTCTAACCACTCCCAACACGGATATACTCAAATTGAGATAAAACTCGGTCTCTTAACCTAACCTAAACCTAGGAGACCGGTTATACTCGGTTTCAACCTCACCTAAGCCTCGAATCTCTCGTTTCCATTGGGAGTGCGACGATTTTGTCAAAGGAAAAAGTTGTTTGGAATTAAAAAAACGCATAGATTGATTAGAAAATTATCGATTTCTGAGGTGAGGACTGTATTCTAAATAATCACCAAATTTCCTCTCACGCAAAAAAAAATTCATCCCAAAATTTGAATGTTTAAGAATCTCGGTGAAGATATGACTATTGTCCCCCTTGTGGGGCGTGGGCTCCACGTTGGAAAACACTGCTCTAAATGCGTAAATATCTATTGTATGCGACAGGCGTGGTGAAATATTTTGATTTGAGTAGTAATAGTAAGTAATAAAATAAAAATAATGTTATCGCAAAACACTGGTTGTCATCTGTTAATTTGTTAGATTCGTTCATCAATTCGTCAGTAAGTCAGTAGATATAAATGATTAATATTATAGATAATATTTATTAATTTACCTTTTCGTTGAAATCTGTCGTATGCGATGAACCAAGAATGATTGGTTTGTCTCTTGGATAAGGACTACGAATTGCATATTGGACGTCGTATTTGAAGGCAAACGACCATGTTCCAGATGGCTTACTTGCACATTGTAGGTAAATCTTACTCCAACGATCTACCCATATCAGCCAATATAAATCATGCATACAAAATACCAAACACGTGGGCAGTGGTGTAATTGGTGTTAGACGAATACTCAAATTAACAACACGACGACTGGGTGACTTGCTAGAAGAATGATCCTTAATGTAACTCACCATTTCTTCTCTGAAAAATCCCATGACTATTAAAATAATTTACTTTGTTGTTTAAACTTCGGATTATTATGGTGTATGAATGAATTGATCAATGTTTTTTTATAGCATACGCTGATCTGTTTTTATATATGTATTTATTGTATTGTGCACGTTTCCGCCCAGATCACTAATGCAATATTTGGTTGCAAATATGAAATGCAATGGAATAACAATGTTCAGCAAATCGTTGCAAATGATTGCCGCTTTGCAAAAGAATCTTTGGCAAACTGGAAGGAGCAATCACAATCAGTCAACTATTTTTCAAGTATGAATGATGAATATGTCAGCCAGTGTTGTCATTATTTTTCAGCATAATTCCATGCAATTCTGTAGGTAGACTCGGTAGACTACTGCAGTGTTTCTCAATCTTTTTTCTATCGCGGCACACATGCTAAATTTTTATAAAAAGATAAGAAAAACACATTAATTTTAACAACCTTTTTATGAAATAAAAGAAAACTCTTAAGATTTCGCGGCACACCTAGCAAATTTTGCGGCACACTAAGGTGCCGCGGCACATCGTTTGAGAAACACTGGACTACTGTATACTTTGATAGAGTTAAACATTGAAATGATTTTTTATTGATTTTTTTTTAGTTTAGTTAACGCATTTCTGCAGCAACACTTTAAAATGAAGTATTTTTAATTGCTTTCTTATTTTTTCCAAATTAATACATTCTTTAATATTATATTACTTATTACAACAACGCTAGCCAAAGTGCGGTCCAAAGGTGCGGTCACATGCAGCTCTTTTAAAAATGTGCTGTAGCGCAATAATCAAATAAACATTTAAGTAAATACAATAATATATAAATAAATATGTAATTTTGATTTTTCATTGAATAATTTTATAATTATTTACCCTTTTATCATTTATAAACATGAAAATCCAAATTACTTATTTATTTATGTATTATTTAATTCTTTCTATAAGATATACAATAGTGGTAGCCAACTTGTGATGCATGTAAAGGTTTATAATAAAAACATACAGGGCGATGCTTAAAAAATTCAAAATCTTTGATTCTTCAAATACAACTCAAAGAGCTTATGGCTGCTCCTGCCGATTTTACGCGCACATTGCCTTTTGATTCATTTCTTATGGGAAACTGTGCCTATCATCGACATAAAAATCGGACAGTTTCTATATGCCAAATTCTTTAAAAATAAATCGAGGCGTAGCGGAATTTGTATGTTATTTATCTTTATTTTCATTTTTGAATGAAGTCAATATCTTAAATCAGCCTCGCACCCAGAAATGCGGCTTAAGGTGGCCCAAATAACAAATATTATACAGTGTGTCCCCGGATCGACTTCACCATAGGTATAATTGATCAAATATTTTGGAGTCTAGTTTTGAGATTTTGGAATCAACTTCTGCTTGGTCTGAAATGAATTTCAAGCATATTTTCACTTTGTTAGAATTAAAGGGGGGCCTGATAATGGGGAAAAGTGATTTTTTGACAAAATCAGAAAAATTGATTGTAAGTTCAGGTAAAGTGGCATTTTGGGCAAAAATATGGGAAAATATTACTAAGATAAGTTGTTTAAAGTATAAAATTATACCTATATGGAAAATTTTACAACTATCGGATTATTATGAAAAAAATCAGTATTTTATTCTTTCTTTGTTACCACAGACAACAATAATCTGTATAAATTGATGACAAAATTGGCCTATGTTTCAAATATAGTAGTTAATTTAAAAAGAAGTTAATCGGCGCATTTTTGTACCTAAAACAAAATACGTTTGTATGTGGTAACAACGAAAGAATAAAATACTGATGTTGTGAAAATAATCCGATACTTGTAAAATTTTTCATATGGACTTAATTTTATATTTAGAACAACTTATCTTAGTAACATTTTGTTGTATTCTTATCTGAAATGCCACTTTACCTGAACATAAAAACACTTTTTGTGATTTTGTTAAAGTGATGTCATATTTGTGAAATTTTGTATATGTGCATAATTTTATATTTTGAATAACTTATCTTAATAACATTGTGTTGTATTATTGTCTAAAATGGCACTTTACCTGAACATAAAATTCATTTTTCTGATTTTCTCAAAGTGATCCGATAATTGTGAAATTTTGTATATGTCTATAATTTTATATTTTAAACAACTTATTTTAATAACATTTTGTTGTCTTGTTGGCTAAAATAGCACTTTACCTGGACATAAAATCACTTTTCCCGCATTGTCAGATTCCCCTTAAATTTAAAAAAAGTAAAAATATGCTTGAAATTCATTTCAGACCAAGCAGGGGTTGATTTCAAAATCTTAAAACTAGACTCCAAAATTTTTGATCAATTATACCTACAGTGAAGTTGATCCGGGCACACTCTGTACATACATACCATAGATGTATATGTATAGATAAATAAATGTACTTGCATCTTTGCACTGTATTTTTTGCATCAAACAACAATGTTTTAATAATACACGAAATTCGGATTTTCCCATTGCGTAGAACCTATTAAAAATATTTTATTGTATTTCAAACCACTGTAACTTTTAAATAAATCAAACAATTTACTNCTGTTTATATCAATCCCCCTTATGTATTAGGCGCTGGACTTATTGAGTTATTTGTTACATAGTCTATATCTGTTGCAACCTGTTGTTCTAGAACTGTTTTGATTGTCTGCTTGAACGCATAAACGAGTAAAGTACTACCGTGTCCAAAACGTAAGACCAATTTTTGCACATTATTAAAATTTTTTTCTTACTTTGTAAGCATTGTAATAAACGTCTGTAACATTTTTTTTAGTCAAAAGTGCATACGGCGATTATGCTTCATCTCTTCTATCGTCCCAAAACAGTTTTTCCACAGTGGTCATAAGTGATACGGTACTAAAGAAGACGAATTTGGTAGTTGTGGATAGATATGCACAGGATTTTTGGTGATAAAGTCACTAGGAATGAGTAGACTGTGAGATGTGCATTGTCAACGTTATGGCATTAGTAAATATTTTCCAGGTTTTAGGCTCAAAATATCATCCAACATGATATTGGCACTCTTTCGACATACCAACAAGTCCCGAACAGACATATTTTGAAAGCTAAGCACAATTTCTTGGGTTGTCTTGACGTCGGCAAGGATTGATGATCGTTCGAAGCGTTCTTCACCTTCAAAGCCCTTTCGACTTTCTTTTAACTGATTCCACCACTTGTAAGCATTGCTTTCTGACGAAATATGGTCGTAGAACATTGTTTGCAATATTCCGAACATTTATACATTCAAAATTTCATTCGCCAAACAAAATTTAATGCAACTTTTTTGTTCAATATTGTAATAATCGCCGCATTCACTTTCAGCGTGGTATAACATTAGACGTAAAATGAAAACTAATGAATGTTTTTATATGAAAATTGTTACCGATGTTTATTACAATGCTTACAAATTATAAAAAATATAATTGATGTACGGTTTACCATGGCTAATAAAATTGAAAATTGGTCTTACTTTTTGGACACACACAGTTGTATATGCAGTATTGTGCCATCCTGTATTTTAACATTTCTTAATTTCAAATAAAAGAAAGAAACATAAATTTTTGATATAATGTGTGAGGCAAAATGATAAATTCATATAAATATTCAATGAGTTTTATTCCGACATAAATGACTTATTACTCACTTATAATACACGCATTTTCAATCATTAGATTGAAATTCAATATTTGCTATAATACGTTTATGTTTATATTTTACAATATTTCGTTTTGTAATAATATGGAAAATCCGTTCATTTACGACAATGTCATGAAATTAAATTGCCCTGTTGGTTTCATATATGTAAAAGTAATTGATTTTAATAAGCAGTAAATAAGTAGGTAGGTATATTTTTTTTATTAAATATCAAAATCAATAAAATACTTTTTATTTTATAAGTAGCATAGTATATATAAAACATTTTAAATGGAATAGATTTGCAGTATTAAATTATCCATACATTCTATCAAAATATTTTCCACTTCATTTCACTTTAATAGTTTGTTCAGCATTGATAAAAAAAAGTTAAAAAAATTCTTACTTTGATGTATTTTAAGCGCTTTGTATTTGAAATAGGGAATTTAAATAATATTTGTGAATTTATTTTGCGTATTTAGGTTACTGTATTTATAATTTCAGTAGGTGCAAATATAAATAATGTTCATGAAATAAAAACACTTTTTGATATGCTATAAACAATAAATTGTGTATTATACATATATACAGTGGATTCCAATCAAAACTATGCACGTAGGAAATAATCCTCCCCATTTTCTTCTTTCTTCAACTTCGTTTCCTAATTTCCACCTCTCAGCCACACATTCATTGTCTGTTTCTCTCTTTCTTAAGGCAGAAGAATAAAGGTATTTGGGGACAGAATTGAGACAAAATTGGTAGTGGAATGAGGAACAATGAGGAGAGAGGAATGAGAGAAAGTTGGGAGAGAAATGAGAAAAAATTTAAAGAGAAATTAGAGGAGAAAATTAAGTAAAGAATGCGGGAAAGTAAGGCAGTCTAATAAAGGTATTTGGGGACAGAAATGAGGCAAAGTTGGTAGAGAAATGAGAAACATTGGGAAGAGAGAAATGAAAGAAAGTTGGGAGAGAAATGAGAAGAAATTTAAA
>JARJDW010017760.1:0-11209 GCA_030264715.1 Adinopsis sp. GC000173 | reverse complement strand
TTATTGATATAAATAATCTTGACTTATCGCTGGTCTTGTTTGAAATTGTTATGCATACCAATTACTTTCTGATTAATTAGCATGCGATGCATTGTTATAGAATACAGTCCTGCTTGCTTTTTTTTAAATTATGAGTTGCAAAACCAATGCTGCATTTAATTATGATTTTTGTGAACTACTTATAAATAGTAGATACATTTTATGTTATTTTGAGCTTGAAAGATTTAAATCATTAAATTTTATCAATATGAACATCAAATTTAAAAAAATATTTCTATCAATACCTCTTTTTTTCATGTTGGCAATACGAATTTGCTATCGAACTTTATAAATACAAATTTTTATTAGCTAATTGACGCACAATGTAAATTTCTCAAATACAGCCATGGTAGGTTTTCAATTACTGAACCAATTCGCAGAATTAAATTTGCATTATTATTTTGAGCGTTCGACGTTATACCTAATTGTTAAGTTGATGTTTTTTTGAATGAAAAACTAATGAAGAAAGCCATAAACCGATTTTACTTAATCAATAATTAATGAATTAAGGTGCAAAGTTAGTTTGTTCAAGGCAATTCTATTCATCAGTTCTTGTCCATCGTCACGTTATGATTATTAATAATAAATGCTGTTGTTCTGTCTGCTAAAAGTTTGTTTTAGCTACGTATTTTATAGTGTTTCGAATGAATTAATTGAATTTACATTGATTTATATAAAAATTACTGCATCAACAATGATGTAACTATTGAAGCACATCATAAATGCCAATTTATTTAAATTAATAATTAATAATAAATCAAATAAAGTCATCAGGCTTTGTTTGAGGCTTGTTCTGTCATGTTATGATTTCTGCCCATAAATGTTGTTTACTGTCTGCTAAAAGTGTGTTTTTACCACTTTTTGAAATGAATTTATTGAATTTTCATTGTTGTATATGAAAATTACTGCATCAGCCATGATGTAACTATTGATGCACAACATAAATGCCATTAAAAAAAGCTAATCAATAATAAATAAAGTCGAATGCAACTATGTTCATCAGGCCTCGTCTCAGACTTGTTCTATCATAATGTTATGATTATTGCCAATAAATGTTTCTTCTTTCTGTTAGAAGTGTGGTTTTGCTGCGTATTTTATAATGTTTGAAATAAATTAATTAAATTTTCATTGATTTATATGAAAATTATTGTTTCGGTCATCATTCACTGCTTTATTCTAGGAAAATTGAGGTGCCGCTGTATTTCCATATTGTACATATTAAATTTTATTGATAAACATGAAATTTTAAAACAATTTTCAGTACATTATAACCTATTTATGGCATTTTTCATAATGATAATAAGAGATTGTTAATAAAAATTCTAAATAACAATTTTTATTGACTAATTATCACCTAATACAATATTTTCAATTAAAATTTAAACGCAGCAATTAAAAATTAATTATAATTTTATACGCTATATATACAAATATGTTTTTTGCATATTTTGTGCTATTTCAGCTTCCAAACATTATTACAATTATTAAATTTTATTGATAAACAAGCAAAATTATGACTCATCGCCGGTTTTTCGTGCTGGCAACGTGAAATTGTTGATGCAAACTGTAAATTTTTTACGACTTATAAAAATGCTAAATATATTATATACAAGCTGTTCGATTACCTACATTGTATATAAATATTTTTCCAATAAAGCAAAAACATTTACCTTTAAAACTATAATAATACCTGCCTACCTACGTGGTTTCGGTTTCAATCAGCAATTAACCGTGGAATTAAGCGCTCTTTTTTTCGTGCAACAGCAGCCTTGTAGTAAGAATCGGCGATACGATCTGAATATGATATGCAAAGTTTATTGCCCGTTCGTTGATTGATTGCATTTGTTTCTATTTATCGTAAGGCGGTTATAAATTATGCTTTGATTTGAGGTTAATTTGTTTTGTTTGCAATTGTGAGTAAATGAAAGTTGGGAGTTTTATTCTATATCGTTAGCTGACGTTCGTTGCGTTCTATCCGAATATCATCTTTATTCTGCGATTTAGTAAATGCGTGCACACTTGACTAGTTCTCGCTTTGTGCGGCATCATCGCGCGCGCGGAACGCAAAAAAGAGACGCTCTGCTATTTCCAACCGTAAACCATAATATTTATTTTAATCTAATTCTAATTCTAACTCTAATTGGATTAAAATTAGCATTACCATTATCATTTAAATAGAAATTTAGCGTGATTTATTCGCTTTGAGGTTGTTGGAACAGCTTACGGGATGAAATTATCTACAGAGTTGCCCAAAATACTAAATAATAACTTTTGGGAAGAAAAGATCTGTGGGTATTTTTTTTAGATCTATGTTTTGGTTGTTTATGCACTTTTTTAGTATTTTAATGAAAATTTAAAAAAATAGCTTAGTTTAATTTAACGCCTTATTGCTGTATTTATTTCATATGGCATGTTGTGATTATATTCATGTCAGCATTTTCCGCTAATAAAGAAGCAATACTTGCTGGTTTCAGCTTGCTTTTTGAAGATTGCATTCGTTATTAACGTAACGAGTGCAAAAAGTAATCGCTTTCTGCACGAGTGCCGGAAAGTCACTAGCAGTATTCCTAAATTTTTTTGTATTAGTCGTTATACTTAATTGTTTCTATATTTATCGCAATACAGATATTATTAATTTTCTTAAAGTTGTGGAGTAGTATAAGTAAAATAGAGGTAAATGTAAAATATTTAAAATTTTATTAACAATGGCTAATAATAAACTTTCCGTTTAGTTTTGCAAAATATTTTGCATTTCTAACTGCATATTAGTATAGCGTTCTTTCTGTTTCGTGTGACTTTTTAAAAATTTGTTAACTAACAAATCGCACAATGAAAACCGTAAAAAAGCGTTGGAATAAATCATTTTTTAGATTAGATTATAAACCATACAACATGAATTATAATTTTGGGATACATAAAATATGTGTATGCTTTTGATTTATTTTTTTGAAATAATTAGCATGAAAATGTAAAGTAACATTGAATTTAAAAATGTGGTTTAATTTGTCAGTGTTTACTGTTATTTTTAAATGTTTTTTAGGTGCCTACGCTGACATTTAAAGCAAATTCATGGCCAAAATAATTAAATATTTAGTAAACAATGAACTCAGAATGTCATCAAAAATTGGTAATACATGTTACTGTTACTGTTTTAATTTCGAACTGAAGTATTTTTGATCAGCTATTAAATAATAACTTTAAAATTTGAATTTTAAATTACAAAACTGCAAAAACTTAAAAATTTCATGCAAAATTTTATTTTATGAGGAAATAAATAATTAGTAAAAGCGTAGTATTATATAAATTTAACGTTTTGTTGTCTTTTCAACATTTAGTATCACATTAATGTGTTTGATGTTAAAAAACTACAAATATGATGAGAATTAAAGCTAAAATAAAAAAAATTAATTACCTAATGCGTGAATCCATTTAATAAACAATGAACAATTACCTCTCTCATGATAATTGTTTGAGTCATCAGAAAGTGTGCGAAGCCAGCTAGCTAGAGGTAACGATTTAGAAATTGACAAAAAGTACAAAACGTCTCGTTGCTTGTCTATTCATTAATACATACAGCACAAAAATAACGTGCTTGTTTACTGGATATAAATACCGGCACAAAAACATTCATAAAACTCTTTTACTTTTTCTATTCTCATGCTTTAAATTTATCAAACTATCAGAAATATTTGTATTAATATTACCATAATAAGAAAATGATTGAATAAATGATAGAAATTTGTAAAAAACGTCACCACAATTTATTACTTGTTTCATTTCTTCATTAAAATATAATAATGTTTTTGTCTGTTATTGAGAGATAATCAAATCGAAACATAAAAGTGTAATAAAAACTTTGTATAGATTTTGTTTTATCTTTAAGATGACTTCAGATGTAGTAATACAATTATTTAAGTAAATTTATATCAACATTTACTATTAACACCACTTAGAAGCACTATCATAAATTATAGCATGTTTTTCTCATTTTTTTAAATCTTTATTTAGTAATGCTGTAAGTAAGAATGATACCTATATTGAATATAAAAAATAAAATTGTGAAAAATTTTGCGTTTAAATTAAGTAATTTAAACACGCAATATATAAAATTTGTTGGGCGTTACATTAATATTTTAAACAAACTGCATTGCATTCATTAATAGAAAGCACTCAACATTTACTATTAGAATCACTTATGAACGTTATCGTTAATAGTGGAATGTGTTACTCATTTGTATTATTTCTTTTTACTTTTCTAGTCTTTAAATTTATTATTTACTGCTAGATATAAAAAAAACAATCGTATAGTATATAATATTAATAGAAGAATGATTGTCTGAGTGCATTAATTTAGAGAAAAATGTAATTGTAAAAATACTCAACGAAGTTTATGGCTCGTTTCATTTCTGTCTATAAAAAATAATGTGTCGGTATTGCTGAGAATTAATCAGAAGAAACATAAAAATTGAACTTTACTACAATATACTCGTATTGCTTCAAAATTTAATTAATAAAAATAGCAACATATTTGTGTAACTATAGTAGATAATTTTAAAGGCATCATTGGAAGATTTTCTTTATTCTTGAAACGATTTCTCTTACTTTAATATTTTAAACAAATCTATTTACTACATTCATTAATAGAAGATACTCAACGTTTACTAATAGCATCACTTGTAAACGCTATCGTAAGTTGTGGCATGTTGTACCCATTCGTTGAATTTTTTCATATTTAGTCTTTAAAAGCAATACTATAGGAAACACTCATAAGTTAAATATAACTATAACAATAATTGTCTGAGTTCAAATTAGAAATTTAGGAAAATTAAACGTATAATATAGTTTACCTCAGCTTATTTCTAATTTTAGGTAAATATTTTAATAATTAATAGAAAAACATCTAAAAATTCATTACGTTATCAAAAGATGATCAAGATATATAATATGAATTTTAAATAAATTGCTAGTAGTATATTTTAGATAAATTGTCAGATAATTTCATACAATTTTGAAACGATTTTTGTTAAGTACTTATACATACACCAATATTTAAAAACAAGTTAACCTCTTTAATCAATATCATTTAACCAAATGATATGTGTAGAAAATTAAACTTTGCCTAAAATGTTTTTAAATAACTTAAATATTTAACTATGTAAAAACATGTACTTATCAAAATAGTTACATTTTTGTTGTTTATTTGAGTTTCAATCTAATAGTGTCTACAAATCTGTTTAGACGCCAAAAAACAAATCGAGAAAGTAAATTCTGAGTAAATAGGAAAATATTTCGTGGGCTATGAATAACTTTGGACAAATTGTTGAAAAATTCCTTTTATTTTTTTAAATATTTGTTTTACATCAGCATTAAAGAAAAATCGTTCTTTAGTCAAATTGTGTATAAAAACCAATTTGTATGCAAAAAAGCCAAATCAAAATAGTAAATTTTAAGTAAATCGGAAAATATTTCGTGCGCTATAAATAACTTAAGACAAATTATTGGAAAATTCCATTCATATTTTAAAATAATCTCTTTTAGATTACTATTTTAAAAAAATCTATTTACTTTTGTCAAATTGTGTCTAAAAATCTATGGATAAGAAGCGAGATATTTAATAAAAATTTAAGTTTTTGATTTTTATATAAATAATTTATACCAATTCCATTTATTTGTATCAAATAATTTCTTTTACATTAACATTAAAAAAAAATGTTTGAAATTTAGTCAAATTGTGTATAAAAACCAATTTTGAAGCAAAAAAGCCTAATCGAGAAAGCAAATTTTGAGTAAACAGGAAAATATTTCGATCTCTATAAATAAAGACAAATTATCAGGAAATTCTTTTCATATTTTGAAATAATCTTCTATTTTAGAAAAATCTATCAACTTTTGTTAAATTATCTCTAAAGATCTAACTATAAGAAGCGAGACATTTAATTAAAATGCACTTTTTTGATTTTTGTGTAAATAATTTATATAAATTGTTGGAAAATTCCATTCTCTTTTAAAGCATCGATTCCTGCTGCGTTAATATATCAAAAAATAAACTATCTATTTACATTAATTAATTGCAGACACTCAACGTTTTACTATTAGCATCACTTGTGAACGCTATCGTAAATTGTGGCATGTTTTACCCATTCATTAATCTTCGATATTGAAGCGCTTTTTACGTATGAATCAGCCACATTACATGCATACATATACTATATATACGCTCGTACATTTTATTAACTTTTTCCCATAATCATAAACAACAAGAAAAAAGGCAACGGCAACAACAACAACAACATACAACATACAACAACGCTGAGCGTATATTCCCTGTGAATGTAACGTCTGGTTGCGTGCTCATTCGCCGAACGATGGGAAGAGAATTTCTCTCTTTCTTATGGTGAATGCACTTGACTGGCAACTCTTCAACGGTACAATGAACAACAAATAACTATAATAATTGACGTTACACACTCAAACGTACATATATCCATACAGAAATTTATACATATACGTGCGCGGATGGGAGTGTAAAGGGGGGACAAGGCGCGGAATGTCGATGTGTGTATGTGTGCGCACGTTTGCGCGCTTTAACGAAAGAAGAAGCGATACATGGATGGAAAAAATCGTGGCCGGTGTTGTTGTTGGTGTTTCATTCGGGCAATAATTATTTATTATTGAAATGGTGCTGGAGGCCAAGGAACTAGACCGAAAACCAGACTTTTTCTCTCTCCGTGCGCCGTCTAAAAGCAAAATAAAAATAAAGCGCGCGTTTTCATCTCTAATAATTCATGAACGCTAAGTGCGTGCGTCGTCTCCAAAAAACCTAGGCGCGCTTTTTTCTCACCAGCTGAACGGCGTCACGTTTCCAGCCCGCGATAACATCAACGAATTTATGGGCCACAAAATGTAACAACTAGCAGCGCACCGAGCGTTTTTTTTTCGTTGTTGCTGTTGTTGTAATGAAATTGTGCGCATTAGCATAATTTTTCTTCCTAAGCGTTGTTGCCCACGAGAATTAAGTAATTATTTATTTTACAATTATTATAAATTACAAAATATATATGCATACTTAATTAATTATGCAAATCAGATAGAAATCGTAAATCTGCTAAATGCAAAATAGCGTTTGCGTATCATACTATAAGCTGGTTTTAATTATGAATTTTCATAATAATAAATCATTTTTTCATTAAAGTTATGCTACGATGGAGGCGATTAATTTGTTCAGTAATTGCAGGAATGAGACGTTTTCATTCACGCAAAACTATTAGGTACGAGTTTAATGAACATTTATTGGCGTTTTTTATATTTTCTTTACTTTTACTTACTGGCTTTTTTTAGTCTGACCGAGCAATGTTTCAATAGCAAATAATTGCACGCACCTTTAGGAGACTTAATTATAACATGTATGTAAATGTAAACAATTGTATTTAAAAAAAACTTTTGTAATTTGCTAATTATTAATATTTTTTACCACCCCACTATTAATCTCCGCAGTAATTAAGCACTACAGTTAGATGGAGAGAAACTTTAACTATACCCTTCTCCAAGAATTAATGCATTTAATATACTTGATTGAGTGCACACTTGTATTTAGACTTTGTCACAGCTCGTGGATTCAGTTGAATAATTACACACAATAAAAAAAGTGTTGGACTAAACACGGTAACTTTAATATAATTTCTTTCACGCAAAACTATTAGGTACGAGTTTAATGAACATTTATTGACGTTTTTTACATTTTTTTTTACTTTTACATACTGTCTTTTCAATGTTTCAATAGCAAATAATTGCATGCACCTTTAAAAGAATTAATAATAACATGTAAATTTAAAAAACTTTTATAATTTGCTTATTATCAATATTTTTTATCGTCACATTTTTAATCGCAGTGCTAATTAAACACTATAGTAATATGGAGAGAAACCGTAACTATGAAATTCATTTGTACACAAAAGTCTTCAAGAATTGATATATTCAATATATTTGATTATGTGCATACTTGTTTTAAGACTTTATCACAGCGCGTAGAAGCAGTTGAATAACTTTACTATTTTTACCACCCCACTATTATCCGCTGCGGTAATTAAGCACTATGGTTAGATGGAGAGAAACCTTAACTATACCCTTCTCCAAGAATTGATGTATTCAATATACTTGATTAAGTTCACACTTGTTTTAAGACTTTGTCACAGTTCGTAGATTCAGTTGAATAACTGTAACAATAATTAAATGTGTTGAACTAAACACAGCAAAGAAACTATCATAGCTGTCCGAATAGCTTAAGCAACCTTACTAGAAATTGGCTCTATCAGATGAGAAGTTACAAAATGACTAAATGGGTCCATTAAGAACAAGGAAGGGGAGGGTAACTTCCTTTTGGGACAACCATTAACAACAAACCAAGTCGATGAAAATGTGACACGTACGAATTCGGTCATTCACGTGTAAAAATACGTAGATACTTGAAATATTATGTGCGTTTCTGTGCTTTCGCGAGTTCTTGGCAAAGACCAAAGGACAATTCTACTGCGGCAACGGTAGACTTTGGAATAAGCTGTTTAAAAGCGTCATTATGACAGCGTTTTTTCTATCCAATGCGCCATGACAGTGTTTCCCAAACTTTCAACGTGTGCGTACCCCTTTAATAAGTGACGTCCAACTGCGTACTCGCTCATTAAAATAAATATTCGAGTCACATTTTACAAGGACAATAAGTCCGAGTAACAGAAATTGAAGTAAGAGTGCAGTTATGTACCAAACTATTCTTTACTAAGCATCAACTCTAACTGCGGGAATTTGTTTCTTAAGATTAGAATCTAGTTGGATTTTTTAAGCATTTTCGGCCCACAAATGTATGAAATTATTCATTTAAGATAATGAGTTCCGTTAAAATGTTAGTTGGGCATGTTTATAATAAATAAGGTTTCATTGGAGGACTTATAGAGGGCGTAGTACGGAAAACATTTTTGAATGTTCATTAAAATACATAGCTCAAAGTGATTTTACTGAACATTATTTTGATTAAAAATTGCGTGAAAATGGGACAAAATATCGAAAGAAAGAAAAAGTAATGATGAAAGTATGAATTTTAACTTTTCTGGACATTTGCAGTATATATTTTAGTGCTTTTTTATAAAATATTTCAAAGATACAAAGAGAAACTTCCTTAATGTGCATATGCGAAATTTTATGATAGTTCAAACACACTGTAGATGAACATTATTTTAATGCAAAACGAATTTGATTAAAATTAGCGTTATTATCATCATCATCACTTTAATAAAATTTGCTATGCTGATGCGAATATTTATTAAAAGCCAGTTTTTACGATTGCGCGCTCGTTGGTGCATAATTAGGTTAATGCCATAATAACCAATTCGCTGCGGAAAAATCATCAATATATTCAAAATAGCATCAGCACGACGACGTTCGAGGCGGCAGGCAGCGCTTCCTTAAATACAGTAATAACACTCGCTCTGTTCGAAGAAGCGCCGCGAGCTGCATCCACCCATCCATCCATCCATCCATCTATCCGCACGCACGCATATGAGGCACAAATCAATGCACATCGCGCCAAATATGCATCGCCCGCGCGACGCGACCGAACGAACGTTTTTTGGGGTCGCAGGTGCGGCGCATAAATCCGCGCGCGCGATTTTCTCTCGCCAAAATATCCACCAATCGAACGACGTCGCTCGATGTCGCGCGCCGCCGAAAATATCCTCTTGATCCGTCAAGCGTGCCTGACAGCCGATATGACTCATCATCGTCATCATCGGCGGACACAAAACGCGCTGATTAGAGCGAGCGACGTTTACTCTTCGTCCGAGCAGAGAAGAGGGATGTATGTAATGCGTGTGATTCATCATCATCACCAGGCAGTGTATTAAAAATTTCGATTGAAACATGTATTAGGCTGTCCGTCAAAGGCATTAGTGAAATTGCTCAAGCGTATGTGTATATCGGTCTGCATAATAAAGCGGACAGTAAAAAAGGGCGTATTAATAATGTATATATTAGGGGGCGTTTAAACAAAATTGAAATTTCCTATGGATTTTTGCGAACTTATTAAATTAAGATTTAAAAAATTAAAAATCAAACTTTAGTAAAAACTATAAGCGCGAGTACTGCAAAGTCACCAGAATGAATTACCTATAATGTTTATAATATTCTTTATCCATAGAAGGTCGGTCTGTTTTAAAGATAATGGAATATATTTTTTAATTATCCATAATACCTGTCTCTACAAGTTGTTAATATTTCTCAAATTACATATTATATTTTAGGCTTCGATTAGCAATTGTAGTAAAGTTTTGCTGCGATGTTTAAACTTTTTTCAACTTCTCTTCGATAAAATTTGAAATAAATCTTAAAAATATGTTTAGTTAAGCACTTGATTTGTTGTAATTCCAGCGAGGTGATTAGCCAGAATCAAATGGAGCTTTCAACTCCGTTAGGGTACGTTACGCGTTCGCATAATAAAACAAATGCATAACGATGGCCGTGCACCGCGCCGTTAGGCGATAATTAGCCCAGATCGAAAGAATGCATTATATTTATTAATTGCTTCATTACGCGAAAGAGCATAATCAGTACGGTCGCGCCGTTAGTTTGACAATTAACGATCGAAGTTAAATCATATATACCTAACGATGCTGATTTTCGTGCGACAAATTTACATCGAGTCACGATGATGGCCGTTGGCTGCGATGCAGCCGCACAACAAAGACGCGCGAGCGTCATTATCGATGCCGAATGATGAAAGAAAAATTAATTAGAACGCGACCGCGGGCGATAATTTCCTCTATCGGTGGTTTCCGTTCCCGCGCCGAAATGATAATATAGGGTCGCTGTAGCATGAAAATAAAAATATTAATCATAGTTTTGGACAAAGCGAGAGGCATGTGTTTGATGTGAAAATGAGGGGGTTGCGAAATGCGTTTGTGGCGGTTAGAAAATCAAAATTTGAATCTAAACTTTGTACATAATGTTTGTGGTAAATCATTCTCTACTATAAGCTTTGTTTAGCTGGCGGAAGTGTGGGCTTTATTTCTGATTATTTAACTAGACTTTAAAGTAAGTACATTCAAAGTTTTAATACTTTAGCGCTTATGCGAAGGCAAATAATAATTTTAATTCGTATTTGTTTGAAAGGCTAAATTAAAATTTG
>JARJDW010017758.1:0-13490 GCA_030264715.1 Adinopsis sp. GC000173 | reverse complement strand
TAATAATGATTTAACACAGATTTAATTTATTAGATAATGGCTTTTTAGGTAAATGTTTAATTTTTCATATAATATGATATTTTTATCTAAATCTACTTACATTATTTAATTTAATTTAATTTAAAAATGTGTTATGTTTAATTTGTTTGTCATAATTCAAATAAAATGTGGTTTCAAATTAGATTTTTTAGAAATTCAAAATTATCTCATAATGTGATAAATCTTGATAAAAAATATTTAAATGAGTTATTTTTAACTTTTTAATAATAGAATTTCTATTGCATATTTTTGAATTTTGAAATATAAATATTTTTCGATTGCGTTCAATATAATTGAGATATTTTTAACTAGTGCAGTTTATCTTGTTAGACCAGTGATTCCTAAAGTGTGCTTCCCGTCGAGCAACTAAACGCTTCATAACCTTATGATTAATTAATCTGCTATAAAAATTGAAATTAAATTTAAAAAACTGCAGTAAAAAAGTGTAAATTTTACAAATATTTAGATCTTATTTATACCTAAGATATTTTTAACTTGTTGCATTTCATCTTAGACCAGTGATTCCCAAAGTATGCTCCCCGTCGAGAAAATAAACGCTTCATAACTTTATAATTAATTAATCTGCCTAAAAACAATATAGTAAAAAAGTGTAAACTCTACAAATTAATGTTTAGATCTTCTTTATAGCTAAGATATTTTTTCATAGATTGTTAATGTTAATCTATCTTTGAGTGCCATCGTCTTTGATGCTTAGTTCCATCAAACAAACTTGATCCGTTCAAGCTCTAGTTACTCTACTTCACTATACACACACGTGTATTAGCAAAAATCTATTAATTAATCAACGTATCAACCTGTCAGAAGTGCGCCGTGTAATTTCTAAGCATCGCGAAATCCATCTTATTAACCAAGCCGGGCGAATTAGTGTCATCGTTTGGCAATTTCCTACGCGCGCTGCATTGCTGCAATATACAATTCATCTAGATTACAACAACGCGAAATGTCGTGACAAACTATATCAAATTAATGACAAGAAAAAGCGTTTGTTGATCTAGCTGTGGCGCGCAATTATCGAATACGAAAATATAAAAAATGTGTTTGTGCGCCCATTCGAAATGAATGAAAAAATCAGACTATGATTAATCAACTTTCCATTAGTAATAATCACGTTCGCAGCAGCGAAACAATCATACAAATGCTAAAAATGTCTAACTTGACATTGATTTTAACTGCAATATGTAGCAATTAAACATTATTAAAATTTTAATTGTTTTTTTGTTGTTTCGATTAATTATTACAACGACCTATTTCCACTCCAACACAACACAAAAAGCGTTACGTCACGGCTCGGCTAAACGCTCTTTTTTTCCAATATTTATTTATTTACTTACATTATGCAACATCCTTTAATTTAATTATTAGTGAAAAATAAATTTATTATATAATATTAATCAAGTGAAACAAAATCGGTTCAGTTTTATGCTGCTACATGGCGACGACAGAAAGATGATGAATCATTTGATTAATTAGTTTTTTTTATATATCGGTGGTATATATCGGACGGTGGCCTTGTCTTCGTTTCGATTTTTCTGCGAAAAATTATGGAAATTCAATCCGTTAATGAAAATAAATCATCGGAATCAAGGACGGCGCGCGCATGTTTTCGAAACATTTTTGAATTGTTGTTTGGTTTCTAATTGTATGCCATTGACGACAACGATTCGAAAATGCAGGTTGTGAAAACAATGCGCGCAGACAAGATAAAGCTTCTTTTCAAAAATTAAATAACAGCGTTTTGAAAGCGACGTACGCTGACATAATTAATTAATGTTTTGCAATGAGCGTGTGTGACTTATCCCTCTTACCCAATTGCTTAAATTTGGAAAACGTTGAAATTTTTAGATAATTTTACGTGTATGTCACTAATTAAATGGAAATTCAATTAAAGTAACTAAATAACCTAGCTAGAAATTGAATAGAATTAATGAATGTTTTTGAATCGACTTTAAACAAATAAGAATTTTTTATTTCATTTAATATTAATAAAATTAAGTAAATGCAGAAAGAATTTTATTCTACATTTTTATTAAATTTAGCTTAAATTTGTTTCATAATTTAAAATTTTGCAGTTTTTCTGCAGAACTTTAATTTAATTGTGAAATGTCTTATATAATATTAGATATTTAGAACATTAGGGGAATATTCTTAAAATCAAATATGTTTGTTAATTAAGCACCCGTGCCCTACAAGCGAAGAATTATTATTTTTTAAAGTTTTTAGGCTAAATATTATGATAAAAAACAAATATAAGTACATCGAAAGTGATTTCTATTCTAAAGAATTTTTATTAATTGTAAATTATGTTGCAATGTTTAAATATTTATAAAATAAAAATAAATAATTGTTAATTTTCTACAACATACTAGACTCCCTACAGTAGGTCTAGAAAACTACTACAACTTTCGAATATAAAATATGTTTAATAAAGAAAATGTATTAAAATAATATAAATAATAATTCAGATCATTTATTTTCAATTTTTTATATTTGTCTGTTTACAGATTGAACAATAAGTAATTCTAATTCGCAAAATTTTATGTTATTTTACGTACTTATCATATAATTTCATTAAAAAAATTCATATACAATTTTATACATACACTAACAATAAATAATAAAACGTTGTGATAAATATTAAAATATAAAATATATACATAAATATATTTCAATTGAATTTAAAATGTACACTATATTTTAACACTTTTTATTTCGCTATATACTAAAAAAAACAACGCATTTATATGCATATTAATCCGCGCACATAATATATAAATTTTTCACATATTCATACGCATAAAAAAAATTAAAACAAAAAAAATAAATATAAGCGACATCGCATCGGGCAGATTTGATGCGCGACCGATTACATTTACATATAAATGATATGATAATAATTTCCAACAACACAACAACATACACTACAGATATGCAAAAAAGGTGCACATTATAGTATTTTCGCTCCAGCACATATTGTTTTTCGCCTTTTTCGTACGTACCTTAATTAATTATTGAGGTACAATTTCGCTTCTCGCGCGAGCCGGTTTCGCGCTGAGAAACGCATTTTTTTCGGGCGCAAAAAACATAAGTGGTCGCTTATTAATTATTAATGATTATTTGCTCTCGTGGAAAAATATCGTTTACGATTTTAACGATCGTGTAATTAATTATGAGGATATTTTTATTGTGTGGCGATTTAAATATTTTACTGCCACGTTGCTGCAATGATGATTCGTCATCGCTTTTTTTAAATGTGCAATTAAAATTTGCGATCCGAATTATAATTAAATTTTCGATTGATTGGTAAAAATGTGGTGTGGTTAAATAATTGCATGGGAAATAGATAAAAACAATAGTTTGGGCATTTTAATCACATAGTTTTATTACATTTTACCATTTTTTATTAAATTTTAATTGTTTTCTTTAAATTATGCTTTTTGAAATCGTTTACTAAAATATGGTGATAGAAAATTATTAAATTATCAATTATTAAAAAAAGTAGTTTGATTAAACTTTTTCATGGGCACTAGAAAATAGTTAAATCACTAATTAAATATTTTATTAGATTGTATTTTGATTGTTTTCTTCAAATTTGGCCAAACATTATGTAACAGAGTTTAAGCAAACATTTAAATGCAATGAAACATTGTGATAGGGAATAATTAAATTATAATTAAATTATAGGTAAAACTGTGGTTTGGTTACACTTTTTTACCGGAGCTAGATAAGAAGGTGTTATATAATTCTTAAATATTTTAATCACAGTACCCTTTCTTGGCTATTTTCTTTAATTTTGATGCAATTTTTAATACCATTTTTTGTCACATTTAACGTAATACAATTCTTTTTATTTCAATTTATTTTTTTAGTGAAATTCTCTACATTTTGCTTCCAACTTCGTCTCTCATTACGAAAACCTCAAAAATTCCCGCTTAATTGCTATTAATAAAAAAAAGTCTACCATTTTACTTCGTGTGGGGCCTTTTTGCTTATTTTAGAATCAATTTCCATTAAATATTATGGATTATAAAAATTGATAAATTAACAACTGCTTATTTTTCTATCAAGCAATCCTCCTATTAAATGCCATAAATTGTAGCTACATAAAAAATATCATTGTCAAGACTATAAATTATATACAGCTAATACTAGTTTAAATTCCATGAATCAAGTTGTGCAATACTATGACAATTTTGTGTCCAACAACACAATTTATTCAAATTAATGCGAAAACAATCCTTTCATTACTCTTTCAAATTCTCTAATTGATAGAGAAATTGCGCAATCGTATTACTAAATTATGTTTTTGGTATTATAATAAATAATAATTTATTTCATTCGACTAGAAAGAAGTTGACAGGCTACACGTCGACAATTGTTGTTAAAAAAAGCCAGCCAAAGCACAGCAACAAAACCAGTTTTGTTGTAAAAAATGTGCGCGCTGGCAAAAAAGCCAGAGATGTAAAATAGATAAATTTCGTGAAACGCCTTGTATTTTATTCATGTGTACAAGATTTTTCCAATCGACAATATAAGTTTGTATATGTATAGTCAATGTTATTGGCGCGTTATCTGCTTTGTGTGTAAATTAAATATTTGTTAATTATCGTCAACGTTTTTTTTTTCATTTTGATCGACCTCTGAGGTCATGTGTACATTTGCATAAAAATTTCATCACACACAGGAATAAATCGAATGCGAATGGCAAGAAACAACGTGGACATTTCGTGCAAATAAATGGCATCACTTGACCGATCCAAATTTGTACTCCAAAAATGATAAAAAACGAAACAACAATTGTTAGTAAATTTATAATGATTAATGTTTTTCTACTTCTTGAATATTTGAAATTCATTAAAAATAGTTAAAATTTCAATTTTTGTACATAATTGAAATCCATTACAATTATATTTAATAAAGATTTTAGCAAATTTATATGTGGTATTAAAATATTTGTAGTTAATTTTTATTATTTTTATTTTATTGAAAACTTAAGGTTACAATTTTATTTAGAAATGTATGTGAATGCCAAGCAACGTGAACATTTCATGCAAAAAATATCATCGTTTGACTCTAAATTAATATTTATATTTAAAAATTGTTTAACAATCTCCAGTCATTTTTATATCTAAACAGTTATTAGTAAATTTAAGGCAATATTTAATGTTCATTTTTGTTTTTTAATGAATATATGATAAAAAATATTTAAAAAAACAAAACATTTTTATTTTAGTTATTGAAAAACACTGAAAAACATCTAATTTAAATAAATTCTATTTAACATGAAAAATTTGCAATAAAACTAAAACGTTTCGGAATAATTTGCATAATATTTATTATATTCAAAAAGCTTATTGTTACAATTTTATTAAGAAATTAAAAAATGATTTAACAAAATAAAAAAAGCAATAAAAGTGTAATTAAAAAATACTATAAATAAAAACAAATCCATGTAACGAATCGTAAAATATCATGTGTGTTGATAATTTTAATTTTTTTCAACACACAAAACATAACAATAAAACTTATTTCGTGTCACGCATAAAACTATCTATTGTAGAAAAACATGTTTAGAAACTCTGGCTAGAAATGTGCGCTTTGCAAAAATTATAATAATTTCTATGATTTATTCGGAACCAGTTTTTTTGTATAATATTTCATATTCGCAAATTAACAATACTGCCAACGACTATGCTTATATCCATAGATATAATTTAGTACAAATTTGTCAAATCAAACTTGATTGATGTTTAGTTTGATGCAACATCCTGCAACCACCGATTTTTATGCAACACATGTCATAGAACAAAAAAAACTGTATTCTCTGTAAATTGTACAGGTAATAATTAAGTCGAGCGCATTTTTTTATGTGCGGTGCGCGAAAAATAATTTCGCACTCGTAAATGTCAATGCTTAATTAATAATTGTGTCAAGTTGTGTTGCCGAATGTGTAATTAAATGATAACAATCTTAGTATCAATGAGCGAGCGACTTTTTTTATATTATTAATTATTTATCGCACATGGCATTCTGCATTAATTAATTTTATTATAATAAAATTTGCTATTAATTATTAGATTTGGGTATGTAAATGCGATTGCACAATTGCTATTTTGGCAAACTAATAAAAAATCATGTAGTAGTACATATTATTAGTAATCTAATTTGGCGGTTATTTGAAATATGATATTGGAGTTTTTCTGTTGCAATTTTATATATAACAGCGTGCTAATTGTATTATTATTATTATTAATATTCAATCAGTACAAGTGCTAAATAAAGTTATTATTTTTTTAAATTTTATTTTGTTTACACGTACTTTCAAATGATTGTCCTAATTTAAATGAGTTATTTGTGGAATTTGTTAAAAAATATCCAATTGGATCCAAAAAATGTGTTAATAATTAATAAAAAATTAACATCTCATTCGATTGTGTCTGGTTAATTAACTATACATTTGTCATTTATGTATCTACCTACACAGGAATGTTTTACATATAACTAACAAGAACTTTTTGTAAAAAAGAGTTTATCCTCAATATTGGGAGTATAAATATATGAAATCGTGAATGAGTAAATAAGAAAGTTAACAATTCTTTTGCTAGCTGTGATTATGATCACTTAGGTTTTCCTAGAATCGTTATCCAATCGCACATCCGTTCATTTCATATAATTTTCTATACGTTGTAAGTGTTTAATTTTAATCACACTCGGTTACTACAGACCACAAATAGCATTGAATAATGAGTATATAGTGACACCCAAAATCTGCAAAGATTTTTAATATTTTAATGATTCTATGATTTTGAAAAACTAATTGAATGACCATAAAGTTGGCGTAACACCCGATTTGAACCAAAAACTAAATCTTCACTTGAAGCCGAGGTTCTGGCCACTTTAATGTTTTGTCTGAAACACGATTAGTCACAATTATTATCTAGTTTTCTTAATTGTTATAACATATTAGGTATATCAACTTATTTAATTAATATTTTTTACTTAAAAATGCCCAGGTATCTAGACAAGAATGATATAAAACAATATGTAGTTTTTTTTTATATACCTATATGAAATTTTAAATTTGATAGAATGATCTCACTACATTCTATATTATTAAACCTAATTTAGAAGCAATTTAATAATTAACCTATATTAAGTTTCATAATTGACAAATATTTAATGCGATTATTATTTGTAATAACAATATTATTGGTACTTTTTTATATTATATTGTATTAACCTATATAACAAATATAAGAATTAAAAAATGAGTTTTTCGCTGCGCCAAATACATCCCACTGGGCAGTTTAAACCATCTGATCGCTTCTTATATACACACAAATTGCATCAGATTCAATTTATCAATACAACATACTCTTTCGACCCTCAAACGCTAAAAACAACACAACACTTGCATGACGTCAAGAAATAAAATTTCTTTGTTGCTGCTGCTGCTACGAAAACGCGCATATGTATAGAAAATGAATTAATATCAATGTCAATGCTCAGAGCAACATTTCAAAAACGCAAAAAGCAGAACGGAAGTCTCGGCAAAAAATCGCAGCAGCGAATTCAAATCACATACTCACACACACACACACTAACCAGCGAGATTTTTTACCTGCATGCTTAATTAGTCGCCAAGACGTCAGCGATGTCAATCAATCAATCATAAATAATTTATGATTGGGCTCTGATTATAATCGATTAGCCAAAATGCTAGTTTTTGATGTTTAGCCCGTTTCATTGTTAAGGACATACATTACGACAAGAATGGTAATAATCATGGATATCGTTTATTAGTAACGTTATAATATGTAGGTTTACGAATATAGAAAGAGAAATGATTTTATAAGTTTTCGCAGAATAGCAGCCAATGTTCTTAGAAATACCAATCATGCAGTGTGTCATTATTCATTAAAATATTTTATACTACTTATATGTAGGTATATAGTTTTCAATGATATTTTGTTTGTTTTTCTTTGCAAATTACACAATTTTCCTTGAAAATCGTCTTTGAATTCTTGAAATTATTTACAAATGTTTAAAGATTTTTGTTTTACGTTATATCATTGTAAATTTATCATTTTAAATTAATTTAAAAAATATAAAATTATCAAAGATTTACATACAATAAAAACTTATTTTATTTTTTGTAATTTTTAATTAATCTATTTTAATTTAATATAATTGTCAACGAATCTGTTACTTAATTGAATTAAATTTACGAACTTTGGATTATTTTTTATTGCCAATAGAAAAAGTGTATATGCACTATAATGCTAATTAAAACTTTCATATTTTTACTAATAAACAAAGATTTAAACATTTTTTTAGAAACGTGTTTCTTTATAAGGTAGCTGTATGACTGACAGTGCCAAACGATTATTGCTTCATTTGTGCATTAATATTATAAATTTTGATGTTGTTCCTTTCACAGCGTTACATATTTTTTAGGTACAAGTCAAAGACTATACTATATCGGCTTGGCAACTAAGTAATTGCCGATTTGTTCAATAAAATAAGAGAGTTTTTGTTTTAAATGGAAAAAACAATTTATTAAATATTTTCCATTTTGTTAACTGGTGGACTTTAACATTAGTCATCTCTAAGAGAAATATCTTCAGAACAGAATTTATCAAACCAATTTCGGCATTGCTTTTCTTTTTTAAGGGCTTCATCGCCATACACTTTACGTAACTTTTTGGCGGCTTGCACTGCGTTCTTTCTAAAGAATTGATTACATTAATAATTTCATTGAAAAGCATAGGTGAAAATCTATTATTGATTTTAATTGTAGCTGACAAGAGAGTAAAGTGGCACATTTTTTCACTTCTCTTCTAGTTAGGCAGCAAACTCGCTGGTTTTCTATTAAGCATACAATAAATTACTTTGGCGCGTAAATTCGGGTAGGCGCGCAAAGCCCACGCAAATACCACCGCAAAAACGGTCGTAAAACAAGCGCGCACAAGGAGAGAGAAATATATGAACGGCGTGTGCATTTAACTGGTACACAAAATACATATAGGTATATCATGTATACGATTTAAATAAATATTTAATAAACGCGCCCCGAAACGCCAAAAACGTATTTTAATGCCCGCGCCGCGCTGCCTTAAAACAAATAATTGTTGTAATAAAGAATGCTGGTGCGAAGGTTGTTGCTCCACAATATGTGATGATGAAAATAATCGCAAGCGCATTGATTTTGCTTTCATCAGCGCCCACCGCATTTTGCCTCAAATTTAACAAAAATTTGATAAGCGCGCGCTGCTATCACGACAATAATAATATTTTTTTACTCACCATTCAATTTTTTATGCGTAAATAATATGCGGTAACGGTAGCGGCACGATGATTGTTTATCTCAATGGAAAATTGTGGAATGTAGACATTTGCGTTTTAAACATGCATATATTGGCAAATAAATAATGGTACGTAGTTCTATTGTATTGTTGCCTGATTTAGTTTTGTAGGTAGTATGAACACTTTTCGTTGTTGCTGTTGTTGTTTAGAAATTTTGCCCAATTTTTATGTCAAAGTAATTTGTGTGTTTTAAATTAGACTAAAAAATTCGAACACAAGAACTTTCGCCCAGATTGTTTACTAAATAACAAATAACGAAATTAAAATTAACAAAAATATTTGAAAATAAACATAATTATTTGGGTATGAAAATGTTTTTAGGTTGATTCATAAATGTGTATTTGGATTGAAATTTTCGTAGAAGATGATGGATTTTGAATTTTGTCTATATTATTGCTAGGAAGCAGGAAGATAAATCTAATTATAATTCACAGAATCTAATTATAAAAATCATTTTGATGATGAGTAATATGTAATTTTCCGTACATAATGCCAGAGAATGTTAGGCAGACTAGTAAACAAGGAGCCAATTCTCAAAAAGTGCGGATAATTATGAATAAACTTCAAATTTAATTTAAGAATGCTAAAGTCTGATCGCGTTTTATAGAGAACAACATTTTCATGGTGATAAACAGTAGACACTCTCGTAAAGGTATAAGAAAACTGCGCAGTTATTAAAACAGTCCATCTTGTAGACGCGCAAATCGCACTCATTCCGTACATAATCCCAGAGAATTTTAGGAAGAATTTTGTAAGAAATAAATACGCAGTTTTCTATACCTACCTCCGCTATAAAACTTCGAAGGAGATTTCTCATTTATTTGCAAACAAGATTTTCAGTTTAGTCAAAATAAAATGATCTACGTTCTAATTTTAATATCCAAAACAAATAAACAATAAATTGCCATTGACATTTTCTCTGTTAATGGCATTATTTACTTCTTTTAAAAAATAGATGTAAAGTTTTATTCAGAGTAAAATGTGTTTCACAACTAAAAACATTATTTCTTTTTAATTGCACCAACGTAAGTTTAATGCCTATTAAGGAAGGAAGGTTGTTTTTAAAACTTCTCAACAGTTTATAGCTTTACCTATAATACAATTTTAATCAACAATAATAAAATTCAAATTTTATGCATTATTTAATATTTTGCTTCATTCTATATTAAGCAAAACGCATTTTTTTTTATTGCAACGAATTTAATGCTTTATAAACAAGAAAGTTGATTGATTTTCGCAGCGAGCGTATAATAATAAATAAAAAACTCTATCTCTGACAGTTATAAATTCATTTAAAATTTTATCAAAACAAATATGAGAGTAAAAAATATAACGCAAAATAAAATAAATTGCATATTATTCAATAAACAAACATAATTTATCTAGATATGAATCAATAATAATAATAATAATAATAATAATAATAAATATAAAAATCGTTCATGATAAAAACAACAAATGGCGACTGCAAAAACAAAATTCTGTCATTGACATTTTGAACTTTTAAATAAACAGACGCCAACCTGTCTGTTTTCAGTTAAATGTAGTTAGCTAGTCTATGCTATAAATAGAAAACAAGCGTTTAGTAAACAAAAATTACATGAAGACAAAGTTTTACTAATAAACAACAATTCTACAATACAATTGACAAACAATAACTTGTAAAAAAATCTAATTGGATAATGAGACAAATTATTTAAATTTTACCACATTTTTATTAGTTTTTGTTAAATTTAAATGTATGTTATGTGGTTAGTAGTATTTAACAGGTAATTTATTGTGTTGTTGCAAAATTAACGAAATTGCCGATTACCTATTCAACTAATAGACATCGGTAAACAATAAATTAATGACTTCGTAATTAGACAAGACAAAATATTTAAATTTTATTACATTTTTATTATTGTTTCTCACATATTGTGTGGTTAATAATATTTAAAGCATATTATTTAATTAATAAACAACATTTCCGTAAAGCGAAAACAAGAAATGATACCATTATTTTTTTTGGTAAACAAAAACAGCGCACAATTCTTAGCCAACATGTAAAAATTTAGTTAGCCGAATTATTTATTTTCATTCTTTATTTGATTTGCCACATAATTTAGTTGTAGTTGTAGCATTTTTTTGTTAAAGCATGCCTTTTTTTCTTTTGTTTTGCATTATTAGGTCACGTAGAGCCTCGCAAGATGTCACGACGATCACACGCCCCAATGAGCCGATTTTATGGACACGGTGAGTAGTATTATTGTAGTACAAACTTGCTTTGCGCGCTTTGCCTACATGTGTATGCATTCACAATATATGTAGGTAGATATTTTTCCGCAACGCAAAAAATAAGTTATCAATTGAATTGATCGAGCGAGAAATATGTAACAACGCGCGCTGCACGACGTGACTTTAATTTACGATCTCAAGGTAAAAAGGCAATTGTTTGTGCATGTGCATGCATGGTTAAAAAAGCGCCAATTTTATATAGGTAATGTGAATGCATTCGCCGTGGTTGCTGTTGTTGTTGTGTATTGACAGAGAAACAGCGCGCCGGCTAATTTGAGACATTACCGTGCGTGCGTAATTAAAGGCTTTGCATCGTCTGCAACACCTCCAAGCGGTTTGTTCTCTCTGATCACGCTGTTTACGCCGATTTTAAGATTCGGTTCTTTTTTTTGTACATATATTAACATTATTGATTAATCGATAAATTATTTATTATGCAAATTAATGATTTTAAAGCGTATTTATTGGCTATTAATGCATAAAATATTCTAATTCAGTGTTATAAATCAGCTTTCATAAAAAAATCTGTATTAATAATAGTTGTTTTGGCGATTTGATTCTAGCAACAATTGGCTAATAAAAGATTTATGTAAATTTACATGTGATATGAAACTTTAATTATCAAATTATGAATATCAATTGTGTAAATATTAGGTATAAATTTATTGCTTTGACATAAAGTTGATTCATTGTTTGCTACATGATATAATAACGAGCTTAGTAAATTTTTTCAAAACGTTGAAATTTAATATAAATAATAATATGTTTAGTGATCATATTATTCCAATTGTAATAAAGCATCTTTGCTTAGTTAATACGACTTAATCCAATTTGCGACCCTCGAAAACCTTCCAAAAATGAAGAATTTTTACAAAAAATGTGCAAATCTGACATTTTTCCAGAAAATTGTTAGATTTCCGTGTGATTCTGCTGCGTTTTTCATGAAAATATTCGAAATTTGTGAATTATTTAACAAAAATGTGCAAATTTGATATTTTCCCAACAAATTCTTAGATTTTTAGTGTGATTTTACTACGTTTTTCTTGAAAATTTTCCAAATCTGTGGGTTATTTAACAAAAATGTTCAAATTTGACATTTTCCCAACAAATTTTTAGATTTACCGTGTGATTTTACTGCGTTTTGCATGAGAATTGTTGAAGCCTGTGGATTATTTAACAAAAATGTGCAAATTTGACAATTTCCCAACAAACTTTTAGATTTTCCGTGTGATTTTACTGCGCTTTTCATGAAAATATTCGAAATCTGTGAATTATTTAACAAAAATGTGCAAATTTGATATTTTTCTAACAAATTTTTAGATTTTCCGTGTGATTTTACTAAGTTTTTCATAAAATGTTCGAAATTGGTGGATTATTTAACAAAAATCTGCAAATTTGACATTTCCCAACAAATTTTTAGATTTTTCGTGTGATTTTACTGCGTTTTTCATGAAAATGTTTAAAATTTGTAGATTATTTAACAAAATTATGGGCCGCAACTAAATTTAAGTCCTCACTTAGGCCCATAATATCAAAAATGTTTCCCAACCCTTATTTAGAGGTAGCGAATATTGATAACTATACAAATTTACTTTCCACACATTAATTTTAACATTCTTAGATAAAAAGTTTCTTTTAATTATTTGGAAATCGAATAAATCAAATATAATTGGAGGTTCCGTTTCGCTATAGCAACATCCCATGTAAACTGAACTGCCAGCTAAAATTGCCGCTTCCCATTCTAAGCGTGCAGCCTCTTACCTACGTGCGGTCTTTTTTTGTACTCCCTT
>JARJDW010017756.1:0-40862 GCA_030264715.1 Adinopsis sp. GC000173 | reverse complement strand
GCAGCTTAGCTGCCGAACACAACGCGAAAAATGACAATATTTTTTTCTTCATTCTTTACATTGCATCATAATTGATTCTCACAGTGTGTTATAATAAAAAAATTGGGAGCGTTTTTCTTTCTTTCCATATTTATAATAGCGTAGTGTTGTAGTAATTATAAACATTTATGTTGCACTATACAGGAGGTTTAAATAAGACAAAGCTGATTTAGTTGATTATACTATTTAATTTTCTAATATTCTAATTTTGAGTTGACAAGTAAATAAGTTCGTTTTTGCCAATCACTGAATTTATGAATATTTTTAATTACTTCTATCAATAGTATGAATTTAAATGTTTGAAAATCGGTAGTAGCACATATAGAGCAGTGATTCTCAACCTATGGAGCTCACTTTTTGCACTATTTTTTGACATTTTTTAGATTTTCGGTCTTTTTTATCAAAAAAAAACCGCAAAAAGTTTTAAAAACATGTAAAAAAGAAAAAAAACGTGAAAGACACAAGAAAGAAGTAAAACAATTTGTAATAATGAGCAGGCTCTGAACGTTTCAAATTCTATCGTAATATTTAGGTTTGATTGGGTCGCGACTTAAATTGTTTGCGCTAATTTTTGGTCGCAGCGAATAAAGGTTCATTTTTGGCGAAAATTGTAATCGTAGTGCTAGTATAGATATTTAATATTTTCCACAGTTCAGCATCTCTTTAATAATTAGTATATAATTATCTAGCAATATACACAGACTGTTAGTGTAATTACTTTTCTTTTCAAGCGATATAATTATGTTAAAAATACTACTAAAACACCAAAAATTGTTATATTTCTTAATTTGAAACTCTGTAAATAGTGATTATGATTGAAAAAGAAGTGTTCCATGTTGGACGACTTAGTTAAAGATAGAAGTAATTTTAAATGTATTTTATAATACTTTCAGTAAAAATATTTTATTTTACTTAAGGAATGTTAAAAATATCTAGAAAAATACTGGGAATTTAGTTGCAAACTTAATAAACAAGATCGTAATTAGGTATAGTTTCAAGAAAAGAAAATAACTTAATACTTCCAGGATGTCTTATTTGACTCTAAACATTTGTCAATTTAATAGTCTTAGTTAAAAATTATGGGTTGCCTTATTATGTGGACCATATTTTTTATGCTGCGCAAAAACGGCGTTATTTGCATATTCTATAGTCATAAATGTATTCATAGCATATTTATAAATGCTTAAGAAATTGATTTTTGCATAATTGTAATATTGTGTAAAAGAAATTGTAAATTTTTGCGAATGACCTTAAAATGTGAGCAAATTGTTTACATTTATTATCACGGTGACTTTGACCTGCGAATTGTTACAACCTAGTAATTACAATCTGTCTATTTTAACTTTAACCAAATACGCGTTTATTTTTATGTATATTACTTAATTAATATGATGCATCACGACTTAAATACAGCATTAAAGTTCACACATTCCTTAAAGTTAAAAATGATAAAGCTAGAGAAGTGCATAAATAAAGTACATGTGTTTGAAACATCCTGTATAGTACGCATATATAGAGAAAGTAAAAAAATAGGCGAATTACATTTTTTGGACAACACTAATTAATTAATTATTAAATAAGCTAGAGTAATTACTTTCACTATCTATCTACATATAATGCAGTGTGCTATTTTTTTAAATGAACATGTTATATTTGCCTATCATAATGGAGGAAAATTGCAGAACAATCGAAGAAATGCTTGTTTTATTAATCACTTTCACATAACGCGTTTCTTCTAACAAATGCCGGCGTGAAGTGCAAAAAATATCTCAATTTCTCTCTTCCATTTTTTTATGTTTTTAAATTATTGAAAGTATCGATAGATCAGCATTTTGCCGCCGCGCGTCTGGCAAAGTTCACCACGATATTTCTTATTTATTTTAAATCGCAGAAATTATTATTACGGCATTTCCGCTTCCTCGATCAGATTACCACTGCACAAACGCATAAATCTGGTTAAGGGTTCGGCCTAAAAGCGCATTAATGAACTCACTAAATTATTATATTTCACAAGTTGCCATGTTGCACCTTGCGTTTTGTTGTGCAAATATAATAATCGTGTTAATAAATTTATGCACTGTTAATTAGAAGCAATTCCGTTTAATAACGCTATTTTTAACTAAACATAATCACTATTATTATATAAAAAATATAGGTATGTAGCCATATGTTATTATCTATAATATGTTTAGAAAATCTTCAATTATTTTACAAATTTTTAATATTATATTACGCACATATCTTTAGTGTTGCAAGTGCGATTAAATTTTCATTGCGATTTTACTAGAAAATAAAAAATATTTTTGTTTTAGGACCAATTTACGATGTTGTTTTTTGATTTTTATTATTATATTACGCACATAGCACTTATGTTGCATAAGCAATTAAAAATTTATTGCGGTTTTACCGATAATGTAATATTTTTTGTTGCAGGCCTACATTATACCTATATTGCTCGAAGTTTTTTGGAAAAGAAAATTAGCTCAAAACCTTAAAACGTTCTTTGATTTTGTCATAAAAACTACTTTTGAATATTATGCACATGGCTCTAGTGTTCCAAGTCCAATTACATTTTGTCGACTTTTTGTGGCAAAAAAAAACTGGCTCAAAAACTTGAAGTGTTGCTTGCTTTTTGTCATAAAAATACTCAAATAAATCAAGTGTTTAGAAAATTTGCCATTTTTTGTTCATTTTTTAATTATTACTTTACACACATAGCTCTAGACTTGCAGGTGCAATTATTTTTATATTACCATTTTACTCATAAAGAAATATTTTTTGTTGGATTTTTTTTTGGCTAAAAAACTGGCTCCAAGATTTAACGCGTTGATTGTTTTTACTATTCTGAATTACTTTTAAATAGATCAAGGTGAATTAAAATAGTTCAAACTTAATTGCCCAGTGTTTATTATTAATTTTCATAAAGGTGTGTTCCTTTAATTTTAAGTCATTAATTAAAAACAGATATGTTAATATATAAATATTTGGAAAAAAAATGAATCGAAAATAACAACAAAAACAAAAATATTAATTATA
This sequence comes from Adinopsis sp. GC000173, assembly GCA_030264715.1. Taxonomy (NCBI): domain Eukaryota; kingdom Metazoa; phylum Arthropoda; class Insecta; order Coleoptera; family Staphylinidae; genus Adinopsis; species Adinopsis sp. GC000173. The sequence goes on along the minus strand of JARJDW010017756.1, from coordinate 37,787 downwards.
AAAGTGAACGTGAATATTTTTTGTTTGAATCTTATTAAGTTAGGTATGTGTCCCCTTTTCCCACGCGGTTTAACAATATTATTTTTTAACTAAATCGAATAATTTTTATTATATAATTGATTAAATCTAATATGCGTACAATTTATATATTAATAAAAAATGTTATATTTTAATTTTAATAGCTCTTTTTAGAAGGGAATATTATGGTATCGTTTTGTTATATAAAATTTTAGATATTTTCAAATCTAATTCTTATTATGCAATAAATAAAAATATTGAAATTCGTGTGTCAGATTACCAAAACTTTGGAGACTGAACTTGATCACTAATAAAATTTAGTTTTTAGAATTGCGGATCGAATAACTCTTATTAGTATTCAGGCCTTCCTAATATGTATCTGAGTAATATCGACTTTAATTTCCACTAGTTCTAGTAACTACTTAAAGATAATGCTAATAACAATCTTTTGTCTCTCTCTATTGGTAATCACATGGAAATGCCTATATTATAAATTGTTATTTAAAATAACTTTTTTTAACTGTATACCTATACCAATCAATATCTACGACTTTGAGCCTTTCATTGCACTAATTGAATAACTCCATAAAAAAAACATTTAAAAAAATACATAGTTTAGATGTACTATTTAAATTACAACTGTTAGTAAACGTCGTACCTTGTAGCATTTGTTATGTAAGTAAGTTAGTAAGATGGCAATCAGATTGTCTTCTAAAATATAGCTATTATTTGTTATTTATTATAGATTAGCAAAACTCATTCATTGTTATTTGTACTTAGATGTTATCACAGAAATGCGTTTTAGATATAAATAGTTGCGATTCTATTAATGGGCTTTGAAACTTGATGAATTTAAGATTGTTCAAAAAGTGAAGTCAGGTTAGTTTTCAGTACATTTAAAAATTTAGTTAATCTTTTACATATGTTGCTTTACTATAGATTAAAACTTTAATTAAAATATTCTATATAGTTATTTCATCATAAATTAATTTTGAAATAAACCTAGGTAATAAATCTAATGAAACCAGAACAAATAATGTCATAGGTATGTCATATCAGAATAAAAATCATTCTAATTCCCAATTTGTGGGAAATTAATCCATTGAACTATTATAATATATACATAAAAGCGAGCGGATTTTTTTAATTGCTTGTGAATGCAAATATTTGAACGTCATTGAAAATGCGTGCAGCAGAATTCCAGCTAAACAGCGCGCTGATTATTATTGAAAGTTTTATTTTAATTCACTCTTATTTTCAATATGAAAATCGATTAGAATGTATAAATATAAATATAAAACGAGGGTTAATTAAGTTGCGATTGAGTCATTCAACGAGTTAATTGTTTCTATATTTATTGATATTTTAATTAAAACACATTTGCCATTTAAATTATGTTTATCGTTATAATAAACGATAACAAACTGTACATTAATATTGTACTATATTTACAATAATAACAACACACTGGTGTTGATGAAAATATTATTTATCATTATTATAGTTATTGCCTAATCGATTATTTCAAACATTTATTGAAAACAATTTAATCAAAGATATTTTAAGCTAAATAAAAGGAAATAGTATATGTCTATTTATTAGAAATCGCGGAGTTATTATTTATTCAATTTATTCTGTGAGGACTTTATTTAATAATAATATTTGATTGCATTAAGGAAATAAATATTTTTTATGCACAAATTAACAATTCATAACATATAATGTTGTGTATCGAAAGCTATGAAAGATATTTTCTGACGTGCTCATAGACTAGCCACTTAACTATTGATAAATTAAATTTTATGCCAATTTTAATAACTTTAACTATAATAACAGCAAATATTAATTTTACTAGTTATCTACCTACAACAGCCTATCCTTTAGCATTACCCTATTGTGTGAGGACTGTATTTAATAATATTAAAATTGCATTAAGGAAATGAATATTTTTTATGCACAAATTAACAATTCATAACATAGAACAGTGTGTATTAAAAGCCATGAAAGATATTTTCTGACGCGCTCATAGACTTAAATATTGATAAATTAATTTTTATGCCAATTTTAATAATTTTGACTACTGCAACAACAAATATTATTTTTACTATAGTTATCTACCTACTACTACCTATCATTTAGCGTAACCATATTGTGTGAAGATTTTATTTAATAATATTAGAATTGCATTAAGGAAATGAATATTTTTTATGCACAAATTAACAATTCATAACATAGAACGGCGTGAATCAAAAGCTATGAAAGGTGTTTTCTGACGCGCTTATAGACTAATCACTAGTTAAGTATTGATAAATTAATTTTAATAACTTTAACTACTATAACAGCAAATAATATTTTTACCAGCTATCTACCTACAACTACTTATTCTTTAGCGTTATTTTTTATTTAGTCACTAAATTATTATAATTATTTCTGCATCAATCAAAATAAACACAAATTAATTTTATTATTTTTTATAAAATTAACAATTGATAATAAAAACATGATTCTACTTTTTTTTATGTTAGCAATTTTTGGTGCTTTATATTTAGAATACCAAATAATTTTCAAGAGTTTAAGAAAATAATTGATTGCCTCTGATGATAGTCATAGATGAAAATTCACATAACAAATTTTAAATATAAATAAGTACATTATGAATTATAGCTTTTTTTAACACTATTATTTTATATCATTACAAAGTATCGAAAAAAATATTATTTTATTTTATCAGATTTTTAAAAAATTATTTCAAACAACCGTTTCAATAATTTAAAAGCTAGTATTAGAAGTTTTGTTAAATCTACATAAAAACTATCACAATTCAAGCAAATACTAAACATTCTAAACCTTTATGTATCTGGGATTACTTTATTAACTGACAAATTCTGATAAATATTAAGTAAACGCAAAAGATCATTTTAATTTTTTTGACTAATACAGTTATATTATTAAGTTTGTTATAATTAGGTTAATTTATAGCAATCTTCTTTAACTGCTATTTTTAATTTTTTTTATTTAATTTTTAGATGAATTTCAAATTGCCAAAATTCTAAAGAATTTAATGATTTAGTTGAAAATTGATTAAAAAGAGCTTGCTATTACAGGTAGTAACATAGAAAAATTAATTCGAAAAATTTAAATTTCCAATTTAATAAATTAGCATTAAAATGACTGATTGGTGCAATTAATATAAATGACTTTTCTATTGTCACACAACACAGCTTTCCTACATTCATCATTCTCCATTGATGGTGCTACTTATTTATTTATTCATTCAGATCTATTTGCATCGCTAATAAATAATTAATTAGCGGCTTCATCATCATCCGTCTGTCGACTCACTCGCAGACATTCAGCATAAATGTAATTAAAACAAACAAACAAATGGATGCCTACCTTTTTATTTGTAATTGTAATTAAAGGTGAGACAAGGAACGGAGGACGCACTCCTTTTCGCAACAATGAACTTTTTTCTGAAGCGGCAGCAGGCAGTTCGTTGTGAACTAGACCACCACGAAAATCACAACTGAATTCCGTTTTGTTTCTAACACCCTTCTTATAACCGTCTCAGTATGGGTGTATTAGAATTGCGCTACTCTGCAGCACATTGAAAGAGAAAGTCTTTTTCAAATATATAATAATGTATGCATTAAATATTAGTAAAATATATACGATTTGTAGTACGCTGGTTGTTGTGTCCGTGTAAGGTTTTTATCAATCGGCAAATTTGGACAAAACAAGTCCGTTTTTAATTTGTCACCGGGGATCACTTACCTACTCCTCCCTATGCACACACACGCGCTAAGTGATTTTTAATTCCAGCTGACGATAAAATCAGTTGCTGCTTACAAAATCATAGTACGTACACACGAAAGTGAATTGTTGCAAAAAAATTAAAAATTGTAATAATATGTCGTTTGTTTTCATGATTTATGTCCAATTAAATTATTGACAAATTTTTATTATTTATTTGCACACAAATCATATGTAATCTTATGATTTTGAAAGGCAGCAACAGCAGCACAACTCGATTTTAGAATTATTACCAGAAAACCAATTAAAATCTACGCTAAAAAAGATCCTATATGGATTTATTAGCATGCAAATGTAATCTCACAAAATTACGACAAACTATTCAACAAAAAAAGAAAAAAGGAGATGAGGTAATAACATGCAAAATTCATTATTTAATAAAATTAATTAGCCACTGTCAGAAAAGCAGTAAACCTGAGACATTAAATTTTAAAACCAATGTGAAGTAATTTTGATCCCTTTACTTTTAGAACAATAGTCGAATTGATAGCTTTGTTTTATTTAACAGGGACAGTGTTGACGGAACTGTCAATTAAACTGTTATAACCAATGGTAATCGATTTTACGTGATTGACAGTTGCAAATATGAACAAAAAAGTCCCAGTTTAGAATATTATTTTGCAAATAGAACAAACCTACTAAGGGTCGCTTGTACAAGTGCAGGATAAAACGTCAGATATTTATACCTGTTATAGTCAAGCAATTCGCGTTTACAACAACTTTGGTTGGTAGTGTTTGATAGCCAAAAGTTTGATTAATTTGACTTTCAGCTGTCAAAAACTAAATCTATATTAACTTTATAGTTTAGAATATTTTGTCACTATCTGATGGAAACACGGATTGAAATAAATAACCTTCATTAAATTCATTATTCAATTTCTGATGTCGAAAATGTTTATTAAAAATGTTAGTTGAACCAATAGGAGAAGAGAATTAGTTATTTGAGGTTTTAACTGGCATTGTAGCGACGGTATAAGATATCCCCACACTTATACCTCTGATAAGCTTATCCGGTGATTGCAAAACCTATTTTGGGACACTATTCCTGGTATAACGCTAACCGAGGTTTATCCGAGCATTGTAAAAGCGGCCCTTAATTGATTAAATTAGTTATGATGGTACAGATATTATTAACAATTCAACAAATGTCCTGATACATCAATATTGTTTTAAAGGTGTACACATAATATTAATGAATATGATTTATAGTACGAAGGTGGTACCTAAAGTCTTAGGCCTATCACATATACCACCAATGGTTTTGAATTCCAATATTTATTTTTTAGTGCGGTTTGTTTGTAATTCGATACACTTATTCCAGCGATGTTTCAACAGACTAATTCCCTTTTTATAAAGACGAACATCCACATATACAGAGTGGTCCATTTAACTTGAGATCGGAGAATAACACAGAAACGGTGCATTTTACGAGAAAGCATTTACAATAAAAGTTGTTTAAAATGAAGGGGGAAATCCAATGTTACTAATGATCGCAGCTTCATGGTAATTTTGACATTAACTTTGCTTTTTCAAATGGAAACCCCCATTTTTTGTTCAGAATCCCAATCTACGTAAAAAATTGGGAAACTTTTATTAAAATTGTTTTTTAATTTAATTTCAATTTTGGAAGATATTTATCAAAATAAAATTTTAAAGCTTGAATTGGAGTTAAAGTTGAGAAGTGTGTATTTTGACAATGCCTTCCCTCATTTTTTGGTCATACTTAAAATATTATATAAAATATAAGATTTGTTTTTTTATGAAATTATACTTAGTCTTATAAACAAACAATGAAATCCTATTAATAGAAAAAAAACGTAGATTTATTATAAGTAATTATAATAAACCCGACATTTTTTCTATGTTAAATAGTAATCGTAAGTACTGCTCCGATTTAATTTTATTGCCTATTAATTTTTTAAATATAAAAACGGACTATGTAATTTAGCACAGAAATAAAAATGTCTTGATTTATTTTTAAGAATTTATAAAATATAATATATTTGAAATAAGAATATAGAATGTAACTTAACCTAAAAGCCTCTATTAAATTAAGTGATTTATATTTCGCCATACCTATGTTATAACCTACATACCTATAACCTATTACATCGAACTAATTAAAACCTATTGTGTGTTTATGTGGATTTATAAAAAAATGTAAATATCTTATATAAGTGCACTTGTATGACAACATTCAATTTCATTAGAATTTAGAGTATAATTATCATTGATTGATTGGATAGAATTACTGTAATTTGCAGCAACTATCGCGCATTAATGTCTATTATAAAATCAATTTTCTTTATCTTTAATATTTAGATACATGTATTGGCACAATAAAAAATACCTCGTGCCTACTCTATTCCGCATTACGTAAAAACGTGGTATTGTCATCAAATTGAAAACAATTACAACGTCGTTACTGTGATTTACTCAATCTGTTGATTTACTATATTTTAAAACATATTTAGCAAATTCAATTTCATTTTTACTACCTACATAAAGTCTATTTTCTTCATTGTCGTATTTATAGACATTATAGAAATATAGGATATCAATACGATTATATTTAGGCGAAAAAATTACATTATTTGGTTATTATCATTATTTTATTCCTGTCGTTGTGGCAAAGGCACACGGTATAAAAGAGTCTGTTTTTATAAAAAATTTTTAGAATCTAGTTTAGGTTCATCATCGGGCAATTTATTGCTTTCGTAACTAAGCTAAAAGATTACGGAGGTTAATAATGCACAGTGGTATAGCTGAAGACTTTTTTAGGCCAAGAAAATCCTGTCGTTCTGGCAAAGGGACACAGTTTAACAAACTCTTTTTTATGAAACACTTTTGCAGCGTTTTGAACCTAATTCATGTTGATCATCAGGCAATTTATTCCTATCCTAGACAAGGCCCAAGGTAAATGAGGTTCCTGATAGATAGTGTTATCGCTGAAGAATGAAAAAATAACTTGTCGTCTTATTAAAATAAGTGTAAATAAGGCAAAACAGGACAAAGACGTTAAAAACTTTTTGTTATTTTAATTATACTGCGAATTTTTAATTTAAGAAAACATTGTGCGACTAGAAAATAACATGATATAAAAGATGCAAGTTAGGCAGTGGAATAAGACCACAATAAATCATTTCAACCTACCTAGCTAAACTAAACTAAATTAAACGGTCAGTATTTATTTATTATCAACGATTAAAACAAGAAATATCTGAAAAATTTCCTTTTAAGAAAAACCCAATAAATTGTTTTATTTTTTCATTAAATTTAAACATGCGAGTATAAAAAATGCTGCTTGCAACCTATATCTAATTAACTTAATGAATGCCTAATGAATATAAACAATAATTATTATAAAAAAAGACATATTTCAAATAATTTCCGACAAAGAAACAAGTTTTCTTGCTCTAAAAAAATTAATTCATATGAATAAAAATATACCACACAACCGCATTCATAATGCTTCCTATCCTCAAGGAGTTCTTCTTTTCCTATATGTGTGCGTAATAGGTATATTGTATAAGTCAAGGTTAATTTACAAAATATAAGATTTTGCGATAGAATTCCATAATTTTGGCAATTCATTCATTAATATCAAAAATCAAAGGATTGATGAAAATATTTAATATTTTTCTTTTTATTGGGCTTATATGTAATGTACAACTGTATTTTTTCTTTTAATTACTACATATAGGTGTTTCTAAGTGAAGTTAGCGCCTTTTCTTTTCCAGTTATTTTATAAAATATAATATTTTGCGATAGTATTCCATCATTTTGGCGATTTATTATTATCAAAAATCAAAATATACGAATCGATGAAATATAGNACATATAGGTGTTTCTATGTTAAGTTAGCGCCTTTTCTTTTCCAGTTATTTTATAAAATATAATATTTTGCGATAGTATTCCATCATTTTGGCGATTTATTATTATCAAAAATCAAAATAGACGAATCGATGAAATATAGTTCTATAACGTTTCTCTTTTTATTGGGATTATATAGCTGTATTTTTTCTTTTAAATACTACATATAGGTGTTTCTAAGCTAACGCCTTCTTTTTTCCAATAAAGGAAGCATAACTAAACGATTAAACTTTTATACATGTAAGTACATGTGTACATGAAAATGTATAATAAAGGGTGAGGTACTATGTGCTAGATTTTTTCGATTGTATCTTGAACCGTTAAACTAATGTATAAAACATTATTTTTATTAACAGTTGTGGAAAATTTTTTTCACTTTCATTAAAACATTTTGTTTCCAATTTCCTTTGAACGAAATAATACCCGTTTTTAAACATTATGAAATGTTGTCGAATATAATTAAATTTGAGTTAATTTCGTTTCCGTTTGTGTTTATTAAAAAAATTTTTGTTAATTTCGATATAACGCTTCCGTTTTCGTTATACGTTCTAAGTCCCTGGTTATTAGCGCTATGAATTATTATAATAAACATAATCTGATTGAGATTGTTCGCTATTTTAGTGTACAATCACTGCATTAACATACCATTATGCGATAATTAATTATTAATGAGTGATTTGCTCCGGTATTCCTTTGTTTCCCTAACTACCTTGCTTTTCTGCATTCAACGGCGATTTAACGACTTGACTGAAATGATTATCTCTCGGATATATGATTTTTCGCTTTTGTTGTACTTTCTATCGTTCAAAATGTGGTATTGTAGAAATAACGCATAATGCGTTTTTCGGACACGATAACAAGAAGATTGCTCGAATTCTAATTAATTAGAAATTCCTTCTATTATATCTGATTTTTTACCTTGCGATTCGAAATGAAAGTCGTAATATCGTGATGATGGTAGAAAATTGTTTTTAGAAATTTTAATATTTGTCAAACATATACTCGTACATTCTAATCTATAAAACAAAATGTTTGGCGATTTTCCACTTTTATCGTGATCATTTACATACAGAGTGACGCATTAGTCTTTATTTTTCTAACAAATTTTATATGAAATAAATTTCACATTATAGATTATACTATACAGTGTGGTGTGTAATACTTATGTTGTTTCAAATATAAATTAAGGCCTTTACAAGTTAAATCTGCTTGTTTAATAAATTGTAAAAACATTTTAGGTTTATGAAATCAAAAAAGAATTCTATTGAGATGACAACTAAGTAAATGCCGATGTGTTTGATGAAATGAGAGAGTTTTTATTTTTAATGGAAAAAAATTTAATCTTTTAAGTATTTTCCATTTTGCTCGATGACCTTTTGTCATGTTTTGATTTCATCCTCATTAAGCTCAAATCTTCAAAAAAAAATCCCCGGAATTGAATTTTTTAGATCAACTTTGGCATTGCTTTTCTTTAAGAACTTCATTACCATACACGTTACGTAACATTTGGGCAGCTTGCAGTGCGTTCTTTATTTTACAGAAATGATAAAGCAAAATATAGCGAATACGTTCGTTTTTGCACTCCTTATTAATGTTGAGGTGAAAAAGACACTTTGAAAAAATATCTACGCAATGAACTTATCAAGCTAAGTTAGGATGACAACTGACATATATGAGAAGAAGGATATCATAACATTTACGGATATCCTAAAAATGGGAGTGAAAAACATCTATAACTAAAATCGACAATTATTTAGTTGGCAATCCGATACATGTTTGCTTGAATAAGTTTGGTTTTTGGGGTAGAAATCTAGGCGTGGTAGAAAATATAAGAATTAATGACTATAATCACTATAAAAACATTTTCTGTCCCTTCTACATCGAGAATTCCGAAATACACTAATCCCTACCTAAAAATCCAAACTTATTCGAGCAAACATGGAATACCCAACACGGAATACGATCTCGTATTAAAGAAATTAGTGAAGCATTTGATGAATGAAAATAAATATTTAATTCATGACATTGGATTAATATTTTAAGACTGCATAAATAATATGAACGCTCATTATTGAAATTTAAAAAAAATGTAGAATCCAATTTATCACTATTTGGTTGTCTAAATAAGAGTAAATTATTTATGCTTTTATATTGATTTGAGAGCACCAATTGAATTTATTTTCGAATAATAGTACACATTAATTCAAAGTAATATTCACATATAAATCAGTTAGGTAATAGTTTAGTCATAATTACGTCGTGTATTGTAACAGTTATTAATTTGTATAGTCATTCTCAATAAGTTATGAACAGGCGTGATATATCACATATGCTTATAGCTACTATTCCTTTTTGTGGTTTTGAAAGTATAATACTCAAGTCATACAAACGACAAAAACCCTTATTATTAATTGAAAACTACATAAGATAAACTTTTTTATGACTGTCGCCTGTTTTCTTTGAGCCTAGACACATTATTAGAGCAAGTTTGTTAATCCAAGTTTATTATTATCAACATACGTCATCCAAAATTCCAACTGACAAAAAACATTTAATATTATATATTTTAATATTGTTATAAATATGTAATTAGTATTACCCGCACTTAAGCATAAATTAAAAGGATTTATGTTTTGGATATTTAATTATCTTTACAAACACGCTTAGCGATACCTATACATTATTTTTATTTCCGCTAATTAATTTTCGGAAACGTTACACTTGCATTAACTCTGCTTAATAATGATAATTGTAATTAAAACGCAAGTTATAGTACCACGGTATTTAACAATAATTTATGCGTTATTATGATTTGTTTATATGTATTGCAGTTTTCATACTTCAATTAAAAAATATAATAATTACGATTAAAAATATCTTTAAACCGATGTGTACTTTGTTCTACTTTTATTACGATTAATCATACAATAAAGAAAATTGTACTGATCGTTTTAGTGAAAATCATTAATATGTTCACTCGCGATTGTTATCAAATCTACTTGTAACGTTAAATTGTAATTAGCCATGCACTAAGCATATGTTTATGTCGTTTTAGTTGTTTTTCAATAAAAGTTTATTTGACTACTTACTTATGTTTTATTAATAAGAATTTGTATTAAAAACTTATAGAATTGGGTAGACATTTAAGGAATTTCATTAAAAACGCCCAATTTTTGAACGCAAACAAAGTAGGTTGCGCAAAAAACATACTACTTTTTTAGTCTAATGGCATATATTATGGCAAATTTTAATAGAATATCATACAAATTCAAATTTAATTTCTTAGTCGTCATTTCTGTAACGTCCAATGTATTATTCAAGCCTTATTTTTACAATATTTTGGCGTGTTATTTACTGTCTGCATTTGCTGAATTGTCTTTCCTAGATTAATTTTTTAATGATATATATTGTGTTATTATCTAACAAACCTGAAAAATTGGTTATAGATATATAATATAATAGTTTATATGTAATACTTGATCTCTAATAGCTCATAAAAATTGCAATAAATATCTGCATTTAAAAATGGAGCATTGCATATAAACAATTACATAATGAACAATAATTTATGAATTTTTTTAGATAAAAACGCAAATGATTAATCAAGGAAACGCTATCCTACAAATTTAGATTGATTCAAAGGCCGCAATCATGTAAAGATACATCTTTTGGAGGAACGAACACAAAATTTCAAGCATATCTGTTTATTAGTTTTTGTTTTTAAATTAACTAGTTAAACAATTTGGTGAATCTTGACCACCAATAAGAACTATACATAAGTGGTTTTAAAAGGTTTGTTGTGATCAAATGAGCACAAATGATGTTGACAGTCCTAGTTATTACATTATTGAAGAAATACGTGATATGATGTAAGAGAATAAATGAGTGAAGATACGTGAATTATTAATATATTTTTTATACTGGAGCACCTCAAATGAACCGGTACATAGCATTTTGAACAATCATTTACAGATCAAGAAACTGTTAAAAAAAGAGATACCGAAATTGCTAAAAAAATCAGCAAAACCGAAACCGTGTGACATGTTCGGCTGCAGGTTTAGAGTTATTTTAACGCAATCCGGTGGATTAAAGGTGTCGTTTTATAATTGTATATGAAATATGGATACACCAAAGCACGAAGAAAATGAAAGAACAATTAAAATAATGGGTTGGCAGAGATGAATCCGCACAAAAGAAGGCAAATATATTTTTCCCCATTCAATCGAATCGCAAACATAAACTAATGAACAAATATGCATGAAATTTTGTGTACGTTCCTTCAAAAGATGTATCTAATTAAAAATAAATTTGATAAGTGTAAAGGCTGCACCGTTTTAAACATTACTTATTAAAGAAAACTATATGAATCAAAACATTTTGTTTATACTAATGATTCACCTTGTATATAGGTAGAAAGTTCAAACCGAATTGCCGTGAATTTTTGCGTAAAATCATCATCGATAACGCGAATTAACGAAACATAAAATGTTTATCTACAATCATTGCTTGATAATGTTTCATATGGAGAAAGTAGTCGACTATTTTAATAAAAATATTTATGTTTTTATATGCAAAACTATATTTTATTATATTATTATTGTTTCATAAGCTAATTATTACCCAATTTATGGTGCGAAAGCATGTTAATAAATATTATGATAAATTAACAAACAATTTAAATCGATTTTGAAGCATTTAATTCCATTCCATTGTTTATATTTGCTCAAAACAAACCAGCCTTGAATTTTACTATTAACTAATAATATACAACAATAATACTATTTCGTGCGTGTAATTTTTTTTTATAATATTATTAAAAAAATAAGTACTATATTTATTTATAAAATACATAATTATCAATTTCGAAATTGCCTTCGATTACAGCTATTTGTGTAAAATTGTATTACCATTATTCTTATTATTATTATTATCATCGAGGGAACTTAAATGCTTAAAACTTAATTAGAAAACAACCTCTTATTATTAGCAACTAATGCAAATATCTAATATTCTACCTATATAATTTATTACAAAAAGGAAGGTTGGAAATTAGTCAATTAATTAATTAATTAATCGTGCGTTCAAAAATCGCCTTTGAATAGAAATCAAGCGATCAAATTCTTGAAATATGAATATTTTTGTAAGTACATTATTTAGCTTAACAAATATTATTTCCAACGTTAAACGTTAAAAAATTCTCAATTTCTAAGTTTATTTAGTCAACGATTGACTGATGCCTACAATGATTTACGTATTTTAGACAAAATGCATTGGTAATGCTCGCTGAAAAATATTATAATAAATAAATGAAACACTCGATAAGATTTAACACTTCTTGAGAAAAGGTGGCAATCCAATGATTTTTGGTGACCAGTCGGTCAAATAAAAAAAATGCTCATACTTAAAACTTGTAATTGATTGAAGATGAGTGAAAAGGAGGTTTAGTCTATGGCGCGTTTTGGTGCGACCCTATTGGCAAATAGGTGACTGACGGTCTCGCTGTGACGTCAACACTGACCTGTCGTAGATCAAAAATTTTGAAGTGTAGTTCAACTAGTTACCCTTTTGTATCTCAATTATTCTAAGGAGTAATTTATCAAAGGACCTCTTAGCTCAAGTCTGATTCATGAGAAACAATAATTCCAACATTGCATAAATTTGGCTATGCATATGAAGTTTTACATAGATACTCCATAGGCTCTGCCACGGTGAATTCCTTAATTGTTTACCATTTAGCTTCGCATACGAAGTTTTAGACATCTCCGTATACTACTGAACCTCATCATGAACGACAACGTAGGTAAACATTGATGAGGGAGTTTGTAGTCGAAAGAGGGTGTATTTAAACACGTTAGATGTAGAAAATAGAGAAAACGTGAAATTTTTGAGGTGAAGGGATGCACATAGTCAGGAATAGAAGCACGGAAGAAGGTTAAATTAGTAGAGAGACTAACACGAAAAAGAATTGAAAGGGAAAAAAATTTTTGTTAATTGCATGAACGTGATAGAGGAAGGAGAGTAAAAAATGAATGTTGTGAGGGTTGAAAGTTTTTGCTGAAATTTGGCGGCGTCGATGCCTCTCCCTGGATTAGAAAATAAATTAGAGAATTCCTGCCCACCTTGTACTTTTATCTTAGTAACTGAAACAGAAATATATAAATTTATTAGTATTTGATCTGAGTTATTTAAGTAAAAAATAGTTAAGTCAATTAACCATTAAACTGCCGGCGGTTGCATATGTAATATGTGTTAGTGGACTGAAGGATCGGTGTGGAGTAAATCCACGTATTCAATTTACGAAAAGTCATCAAGAAACTTGGCCTATAGTTTCTCAATGTACTCAGTCAATGTAGGGATGTTGAAGTCCCGACGAATTACGCTGTTGCGTACGAAAAGTGGTGCATCCTACATGACGCCAAAAAAAAATCCTCCCCGGCGGGGAATCGAACCCCGGTCTCCCGCGTGACAGGCGGGGATACTGACCACTATACTACCGAGGACTTCTTTTCTACAAAGTTTAGCGGCACGGGTTCATCACCCAACAGTTGTTATATGCATAAGGTCTATTAATAAGTTTTTACACTTGTTATTGTAATTTTGATAGCTTCGATATAAGGCCGAGATTGTTGTGCTGAGAGATTACTCAACCATGTTTTTTAGCGCATTAGGCTGTGTTTCAGTTTCAATACTCGACTCAATTGCATAAATTATTGTTAATGATTTGATTGTGTTCTTCAATGATGGTTTAGTTAACTTGGCATGAATTTTCAATTAATAATGTTGTTTTTTGATACAAAACTCGACATGCTTAGCGTACAGTAAAAGAATATTGTTTACACTTCAACGATATAACTAATACTGATAATAACAACATTTCAATGTACATTTCTCCAAGACGTTCTGATGCGATTTAATGTTAGTTTTACAGTTTTTAAAGAAAGTGTTAAAAGTTATTTATAGACCTTATATATCTAACAACTATCTTTGTATCGTAGTATAAGAGCGCGTTTTCTCGAAAAAGAGTATTATAATTAACAAAATCAATATTAGATATTAATATGAACAATTTTCGTCGACAAAAGTAAACGCATATCACATTCACTTCTTTTTTTGTTCAACACAGCTGCAAACGCCATCGAAGTTGCTTGAGATCTCTGCACATTCGAATGCTATGCATTTTGTTCAACACTGATGTAAAAATAATTGATAGATCGATTAAACTCGAGATCGTTGAGGTATGAAAACGTTAAACGTTTAAACAAAGAGTCTAATAATGTTTTTTTATAGTTTATTTTGCAAAGAAAAAAATAAATGAAAATAATAACCACTCATTGGCCAATTAACACATGTCTTAATTAGTAATGATGCATTTTTAAATAGACGTATGAATAAATTAACGTTTAAATTTCACGACACCTTAAAACATTTACTGGATATAATTTTATAATTTATTGCATGTTTAGTCTAATTCCCTAAAATATTATAAGTAATTTTCTATTAGACCTATAAATAAGTTTTTGCGCATTTTTAAAGACGGCAAAACTAACATTAAATTGCATCAGAACATTTTGGACATACATGTACAGTTTAATGTTATTATTTATCTAACAAAATCAGTATCAGTTATATCACTGAAGTGTAAACAACATTCTTTTATTGTGCGCTAAATATGTCAAGTTTTGAACTCAAGAATTTACTTTAATTTTGAGAAAGGGGCAGCTAATTATCGCGAATTGCTGTATGGTGCAAGCTCCACTAATAAAAACGTCTGATTACTACTCCCGGCGATTTTAAATTTTGATATCAGTGACAAATAATGCGCAGGTTGGAGTCATTATTGGTCGAAACCTAATGCCAAGTTAACTAAACCATCATTCAAGAAGACAATCAACAACATCAACAATAATTTATGTAATTGAACCGAGTATAGACGCTGAAGCGCACTTTGGAGATAATGCTTTGAAATGTTTTATGCCCCCGCTGAATTCACTAAACATTGTTAATTCAGACTACATACTACTTGTTCTGTTCTGAAAGGGCAAAAAAATATTTTTGAATTGAGTATAAATTGAGCACAGAACTCGTATACAGCCTGAAAGATGAGGAAAGAATCATAGTTAACGATAGGTAATACTTTATATAAGATTAATTAATAAATTTGTCTGAACAAACCTCTCAAAATTACAATAAAAAGTGTAATAACTTATTTAAAGACCTTATGTATCACTTCACTTTAGTAGATATAATAAAAACTAATTTAAATATTAACATACTTTATTAAAAAATAACAAATAATTACATAATAGTCACAAAGAGAGCAAAGGCGAGAAAACTTTGCAAGTTCATTTTCAATCTCTTGAATGATGGTGTGTCAAATAATGTGGTCTTCTCATGCGTGCCATCGCCTTTCGTCGCCGCCATTTTATGAACAAGCGATTGTTTCGCCGCTTTAAGATCGGACGCCAGGCCAAAGTAGGCGCACGTGTCGATGAAGATTGTGGTCGGGTTGCGAATATCAGTGCCACCGAACTCCGCCGCCTTATAGTCCCATGGAAACGTATGATGGTAATTGTGAAAACCTTCGCCCAGGACGAGTACCTTCAATATCGGCTGCTCCACAGGCCCAATCGTTCTAAATGATTCAAAATTTAACTAAGTGTTTGCCACTACTTATAAAAACAATTACTACTTACTTATCGTATGGTCGAAAACCGTACAAATGTGCTAAACTGTTGATGCACCATGTCATATGCACACTTATGACATATCTGTATAGACATACGGAAAAAATACTCGTTCCAAGTGTTTCCCCTATAACGAAGTAAGAGAAAGATGCAGGAAACACTAAAGCCACTACAAATACAATCCAGTGATAATATCTATAAAAAATTCCAATGTGACGTGTTTGAACAGTAATGCGTTAGTTAAGTAATTACTTGTGTTGGAACATAACGATCGGATTCGCTTCCAAGTCGCTAAGATCCAGGGTTTGACCTTTAGCCTTCACTTCTGGATGTTTCTTGATCATTAGCCATCCCATGTGAGAGTAGAAAAACCCTAAGATATATAAATTATGTTAAAAACATAAGTTGAATTTTTTTTTTGTTTTTGTCTGTCATGGTTTAAAATTTGAATAAAAGTAAATGACTGCAGGCTAAATGCAAGTAACGAAAAAATTGTGAGCACATTCCAAACAAAACATTTTGTTCACGATGGTAGCAAAATATTGGAGTAATTTCGTAATGGTTACAATGAAATACAGAGCACATTAGTTACCTCGTTTGGCATTATGCGGATCCGCATCGGTTTCGCTATATTTATGATGCATACGATGATCGCGCGTCCATGTGTAAACACTGTTCTGGTATGTTAACGAGACGATGGTCATGAGAAAGATTTCCAGTGCTTTGCTTGCCTTGTACGTGCGGTGACACCACAAACGATGAGCGCCGGCCGTGATACCCAAATTTGATATAAGTGCAATCATTTTTCCTTTAACGAATAAATTAGTTTTTAAATTAATTCAGAAAACTTGTATTTGTTCTATTAACAAATTATCAACTAAGCTTACCAAATATTGTAGCGGCGATCGACGCTTGAGTCCGATACAAATACAATCCGTAAATTGCACCAACGTGCAACAGAAATATGATTATCACCTGCGGCCAACGGATGACCCATTTATACTTTTTCTTGCTGCACGTTTCCATTAGTATTTTCATTATTGTTTTGTGTGCGCAACGAAACACATTTCGATGCTCTTATATATAATATATAAATATATATCAAAACGTGAGGTTTGCGATAATTTTGCATAATGATGATGATAATAATAATTAAAACTCATGTTATGGAATGGTATTTAACAATAATTTACATGTCTGCTTGATTTATTTAAATTGTAATCTTCATGCTTCAATTAAAAAACAAAATATTTATGATTAAAAATATCTTTAAACCGACTTTTGTAAACTTTCTCTACTCTGATTACGATTCGTCAGTTTATAAAGAAAATTACAAAAGTTACTAATATTGTATTTTATATACAGGGTGGTCCATTTAAGTTGAAACAGGCCAATAACAGAGAAACGGAATATTTTAGGAGAAAATGTTCGTAATAAAATTTGTTTAAAATGAAAGGGGAAATCCAATGGTAGTAATCATTTTGACCATGACCGAAGCTTCATGACTTTTCCATATCAACTCTATTTTTTCAAATGGGAACCCTCATTTTTTTGTTCAGAACCTTAATTTACGTACGAAATGGGTAAAAATCTTCTGAGACTATATTTTGTCAGTAAGCAATACTTACAAGTGGTGGAATCAGTTAAAAGAAAATCAGAAAGACTTTGGAACCGAAAAACGCTTCGAACGAGCATCAACCTTTACCGACGTCAAAAAAAACAAAGAGCGTGTGCTTGACTTTCTAAATATGTTTGTTCGGGTCCTGTTGGTATGTCCAAAGGCTCTGCCAATATCATTTTGAAAGATATTTGGAAATTATCGACTAATGCCATAACGACAAGCACCTCTCACAATATTCTCATGACTTATCACCAATAATTCTGTGCATATTGCTCCACAAATACCTAATTCACCATATGTATTAGGTGCGCAACTAAGTTCCTGCTGTTTGCGAATGAATGGCTTCAGCAAAAAGTACCTGTCGATTTGACATAAACAAAACTGCACGAGACAAGCATAGACATGGGGTAAACAAACCGCATTGATACTTTAGTGATTTTATTTTGGCGTCATATATTTTGCGTATCAAATAATCGTCATTTGCTTAAAGTGTTGATTTTTTTGTTTCGATCAAAGAAAACAGCGGTTGAAGCGCATCGAGAGTTTCAAAAAGTTTACGGAGATGGTATGCTCTAAGTCAGTGTTTCTCAAACTTTACGGAACCATCGCTCGATTTAAAAAAATCATTTTGCATTATTGCCCTCCTTGTTGAAACACTTTGTTGTGTTTATAAATTTCTACAAATAAAATGTAGCTTCTTTAAATTTGATTTAAAAAAAAATAATAAGAAAATTTTAGAGATGCAAAACTTTAGGCAAAATACAGGGTGTGGCAGCATAACTTCCTTTTTTAAATTGCGTGCCATTTATTCGGTTGATATCGTAGCGGAGTGGTAGTAGTCTCGTTCGAGAGGGGAGACTTTAAAGTTTTGTTCCGATGTGTAAAGTTCTTCTCCAAGTCGTTCCTGAGAACGCTATTATTTTTTTAATGAAGAAACCCATTTTGTCATGAATGTTGCCAACATAGCAGGCGTTATGTTGGCAATTTCTTTCTGGATTTTGGTCTTCAGATCATGTAAGGTTCACATGAATACGGGATTTCAAAAACCAAATAGAAAAAAATTGCAAGGGGTCAAATCGAGAAAGTGGGCCGGCCACACCAAATCGCCTCTAATTGAGATGAGGTACTCTGGGAAGTGTTCCCTCAAAACAGCCATCGATGCTCTTGAAGTGTATGCCGTTGTATCGTGTTCTTGGAACCAAATGTCTCCTAAGTCCAACTAATCTAGCTATAGAAAAGAAAATTCCTGCAACATGTTTACATACCGGTCTGAATTCAGTGCCACTGCGACTTTATTTTCTTCAATTTGTTTGTTGACGGCTCGACACAAATGAAAATGGGTTTCTTCACTAAAGAAACAATAGCATCCTCAGGAACGACTTCAAGAACAACTTTACACGTTGGGACAAAGCTTTAAAGTTTTAAAAAAGAAAGTTATGGTGCCACAACTTTAAATTATCATTTTCTATTGTTTTGATGCGATTTCTTTGCTCCTTTTCTGCGATCAAGTATTGAAAATAACGTAACTAAGTCAAAACCACGTTATATTAGAGTCTATTATGGTGCAAAAACGTTTTATATTATTTTAATGTCTTTATTAGAAGCAATCAAAAATATGTACTAAAAATGTTCTATGACGAAAAAAATCTACTGTTATTGTCTTTTCCCCTCAAAATATAATACACTTGAGTACTAATGAATCCGAGCAGCTGTAGGCGAACCTGACCCTGAGCGTTTCTAGCATATTTTGTAAGAAGGCATAGTAGCAATAATTTATGACTCTAGTTTTACAAGTCGCAGTTGTAAAAATGTACAGAATTATTCATTGATGAGCCAAGTAAATGCTTTATATAAATAATTTTTTTGCCAAATTTAATAAATTATTTGTTTTTAATAATAATAAGAATTTATTTAACAAAAATAACAATAAATTATAAGAGTACGCAAAAAAACCTAAATTTGTGGGATCACCAGAATCATTTTTTCAATGCGTTTGATTATTAGATGGGTAATAACATTTTACAGGCGAATTAAGCCTTCTGCGGTTAGTAGTGCTTGCCGCACCGTCAATAAAACCCTCGCTTTCGCAGGCAAAGAAATTCAATAAGGCGCAATATTTCGAAAAGTGCTCGGATTTATTTGACAGCGACTGTATATGGTATATATTAATATTAATGTTGTTTTCCCTCAACGCGGAATTTAATAAATCGTGTTAGATATATAGAGAACAGCAACACAATTTTTAATTACGCGTCGAAATATTATTCGAACGTGTCGTGCGTATGAATTTTTCATGCGCGCCGCCGTAAACTTGTGTGTGTGCGCAAAATTAATTAAAATTTCAAATTCCAACCTTGACGCTTCGATTACATGCACAAGTGTATGATGATATACACAAAAACACTTAAGAAAATAACAACATTATAATGAAGATGCGATGTTGAATTTCACAAACCATACTACGTGTGGCGACCTCGGCGGTTTCGGTTGGAATGATCGTCACGTCCTTCATATCAATTTTCCATAGCAGACAGGCGAGTTTCTGTTCGTACCTGTAATGTCTGTCGACGATCACATAAAAACAGATGCAAATCAATATATAGCATGTGTATAAATAAGCTGCGAATTGTCGAAAATTTGCAAACTTTTGTAGTGTAGTCAGCACGTGTGTTTGAAATGCGATGTGTAGCCAAAGATCGACAACAACAAAAATTGGCAATTTTCGTTTGGTGATGGATTCGCATCTTAAGATAATATGTGTACGTACTTGACTGCAAACAGGATGCCGACCAGCACTAGTACGGCGACGAATAGCATGCTGGCAATGAGGCGCCAATCCGTTTTGTAGATGCACTTCTCACCGCGAAAACCGCATCGTGGCTCAGCGAGCGGTTGCCGGCTGCCAATCCATTGTATCGGACGCTCGGCGTCCAAGTATTTAAACTCCTATAATAGTTTTTGTAGCTGTTAAGGACTTGCTTTTGATGTAAACCATTGAATTTATAAACTAGTAATTAATTATTCTTATTATTTGCGGTTAAAAGTTTATCTTTATTGTATTAAAGTTGGCATAGATTTTCTGTTGAAATAGTTTTAAAACTCGAAATGCTCAAAGTAATACACGGACAATACTGCCAATTTGCAGAATATATTATTAAATTTATGTTTTGAGTGTAAACTCCACAGTTGCAAGTAATTGTTTATTAAATTTGTCTTGTAGCTTTAAATGACGAGAAGTGTTTTACCTATGACACAACTGAGAGCAACTTTGCATTTGGGTTTTGAGGTTTGGGAGAATTATTTTAAGTGGATCTTATATATATAGTGTCAACATAAAATAATTTTGATGTACATTTCTTTCTAGTGTATTGAGAGCCAAACGTAACTCGGACATAACTTTTTGTTTACCTATTATATAGCACGACTGCTCAAAATAATTCTTCCTTTCTTCTTTGTATTCAAAACTCAAAACAAGAATGGACATTTACTGCGCCCATCAATACAATAGAAGTATATTAATTATGATTAATTATTCACCGGCAATGAAAACGATAAACTGCTCCCATTTCCATTGTACGTAAAGTATCCAACAGGTTGCATGCTCATTCGCAGCGTGCCGTTCATTTCCTGATCGTCGAGCAGCGCGACCACCGTAAAATTCCCCTCCGCATCGCCGTGCGCATCGATGAAAACCTGCACAAATCACATTAGTGGTACACACAATTATGCATACTAACAATCCACCTATGAAAATAATTCTTACATCGTAGCCCTGAATCGAACGATACGATCGATTAACGATGCGACGTAACACCGCCGTTCCATTACGTGGATCCTCATTCGCCGCCAAAATTTCAGTCAGCGCTCGCGCGTAAATCATCACCGCATCGTATAAATACGCCGCCTGAATTGGAACCTACATATAAATATACCGAAATAATTACGACCCACCTTGTATCATAATACATATAATGTATGCAACGAACTATACACTTACCGAAATGCTATCGAATATTCGGTGGTGGTACGGTACGCAAAACGGCGGCTTTGCTGATGTCACTTTAATTTCTTCGCAAAACTTTCTTTTTGCATGCAAAAAACATGAGAAAATGATTTATTTATCGTACGCCAGTCCACATCAACAACAACAACGTACGAACGTAATTATTGGCTACAATAAACACAATCTTGGCCGGGGTGATTGATTTTTTTGCGCGTCTTTTGCAAAAAAATTGCGAAAAAAAAAACACACCACCGCTCATCGGATCGGATCATTCAGTTATTGCCCCTTTGTTGAATCAACAACGAGAAGGAAAGAAAATCATTTATTGACCGAGATAAAGTGAAAGTAATTATTATCATGGATGTTGTTTTTTTTTCGCTCCGCTTTCGGCGTGCAAAAAATAATATAAAATAAAATATACCAAACACCGCCGCCTACACGTTTGCTTGTTATTCAATTATACAGTAAATAACATAAATTGCACCATGTTGGCTAAAGAAATAAATCATCGGATGATTGAAAATTAACTGTCATGATGTTTAACCTAGCAAATGTTATACTTTTACTAATTTACACATTTTATTAGTGCATTCGGTAAATATGGTACATCAAGAGCATCTAGATTTTTATTTCACTTAATTTCAGATAACCACGTATATACGAACGCTATTAATAAATCATAAAACGTTCGTATGTGTTCGTATACATCTGATATTATCTGCAGTTATGTGACAAAGAATCTAGATGCTGTAGGTCGAGATGTATTTACTAATTAATTATTTCAGTAGAAAATGACGAAATTTAACCAAAAAATATCACAATTTGCGCGCTTTCTTTATATTTTTAAGAGCGTTTCTTGTAATAGTTTTAATTTTAAAATATAAGATATATCTCTTTTCTACAATAAGTAAGAAATTATGTAGTTACTATCAAACACAACTCAAAGAGAAGAATTAGATGTTGATTAGCTCAAACTAATCCATAGCACAAGTAATAAATTTACATACGCTGACTAACTACAATGTAAGCGTTTTTCTCAAAACATTGCAATTCCTGGAAATCCTTCTCTTTGATATGCGTCCAATATGTAATCTGTGAATGTGGACGAATCTTCTAAATGATTTCAAACAGCTAGCTTGTAGTTTTTAATTACGACTTTAAAAAAAGTAACATTCATCCTACTTCTTTATTTCTATGTATTCAAAGAAATATGCTTTTCACGTGATTGCTTTCATTTCTTTCATCTTTAAGGTTAGATGCATTCAACATTTTGTCTAATTATAAAGTCGCAAACGCTGGAAATGTCCCTTAAGGCAATTTTGACATTGAATTTTATTAATTAGCTAAGTATTTAACAAGTTTATATTAGATCGTTTGAGATAATTGTCATATACTGAGTGTAAAATATTGAGAAACTCCAAAATTTCCCAAATTTTAATTCTCGACTCCCAAATTTCCCATTTATTGGGAATTTCTATCCGATTTTAAGTTAAAATTATTATGAAAAGTCCCCTGACTCCCGATTCATGCATTCTATTGTACGTCAAACTATTGTTTGCTGCGTAAAATATTTAGACTGCGACATGAAACGCTTAGTTCTTTGAATAAAATATGAAAACCATTTTTCATCTGTGCATACAGTACGTACAGACATGTACCCTTCAATCTTACTTGTAGTGTGGGTTGCGTGGATGCGATGGGGTTAGTTTCAGCACCGAGCGAAAGCCCATGATGTCGCTGCTATTACCCCACGGCTCGCTCAAGAACGGATCCAAGTAATCTAAGCAACACATACAAATACGGACACCACAATAAAAAAAAAACAATCAGCAATCGCAATTTGTTGTATCATTACCGCGCTGTACGATTTTGATGCGCCGATTCGGATCGTAAATCTCATCGTCGACCGATATCACAATGTAATCGCCGCTATCNTAAAAAAAACAATCAGCAATCGCAATTTGTTGTATCATTACCGCGCTGTACGATTTTGATGCGCCGATTCGGATCGTAAATCTCATCGTCGACCGATATCACAATGTAATCGCCGCTATCAAGCAGCTTACGCCGTTGCAGACACTTGACGAAGTCGACGAGCGCAATGTGCTCGCCGACAAAGACGTACACTATGCGTTGGGACAACAACAATGAAAAAAATCAATACAGCATTATCCGGAAAATCGCAATACATATACAATATTCTATAAATAGCATTTTTAATTGTGCATGCACCATACACGCATATATAGGTACATATAGGTATGTATGATGCGATATATATAGAAATTGTTAGATGAAAACAGATACAATGGATTAATTGAAATTGTTGCACTATTATTTCAATACCGGCTAACAACACAATCAATGATATTTAGTATCATGTTGCCATGGCGACAAATTGTATTTCATATCATATGCTGCTCGGCTCGCAAAAAGGTGATTAATGTTGACTGGATGGGACTGAGGGGGGTTGGATGAAAAAAGCGCGGACAAAGGCAAAACGTACGGTATTGTTTGATTAATTAATTGTGACCGCTTGAATTTTCTGCAAAGCGATGTCGTATCGCAAAGCCTAAATTTGTCATCACTAGACATAGGCAAGGAATCCACAATAAATTGGGACTCGACATACGTTCTAAAACCGCGAATTGCACTAAAAAATTTAATTAATATAAGTAGATGGTCCGAAGGGTTTTGAGTCTTACTAACATATTTTTTACATTCTTTTTCGAATTTTTTAAAGTTTATTTGCTGTTTTCTGACTTTTTTCTTTAATTTTTATTATTTAATTTAATTATTATACGAATACAATAACACATCAAATACCTACCTCGCGTTCGGCGATAGGTGTCGTCGACGATAAAGTCCATTTGCTCGATGTGGCGCGGAATGTAGTCCGAATAGCGTTTAGTATCGGTGACAATGAGTCCATGCGCCTCCGCCTGCTCCTTGATCGCCGCCTGCACCTCGCTGCCGGACGCCGGATGCGAGCCGGATACAAGTACGAATCGATCCCATTGGAAGGCAATGAGCAGCGCGACGACACTCTTCGACACCTTGCTGGACGGCGGCAGGGTGCGTGCGAACGTTGCAAAGATGCGCTTGTCCGACACCTTCGTATCGCCGCATTTCTACAACAACAAAAAATGATCATGATGATGATGATAATATTGATATGTAACTTTTTTTTGCTGGACGCGCCCGGCTGGACGTGTAAATATGAGAAATTCACAAGGCGCATTCACCAAATACGTGACACGTGTGGATGAATACCAACATGAAATCTCGCTTGCATTAATATAAATTTGCTACGCGAGCGTTTTACTAAAATAAAAAAACGACAGATTTAAGCGCTCCTAATCATCTCAATTTGGCTAATAAATATAATGGGGTAGCAGTACAAGACATAACTATTGGGGAAATAATCTACTACCTACACCCACGTGCTCACTGTATTCTTTATATTATTAATGAAACAAGTAGGTGTATTGCTATTGTGAACTGGTTATCTCAATTTACTTAATAAATATAATAACCTATTTAGTAGGTTCATGTTCATAATAATCTCATTATAGGTTTGTTCCAAGTTGCGGTTATTAACTATATATCAATTAGTTGGTAATCTTTTACAACTAATGTTTGATTTCTTACAGTCACCAACTTAAAATAATTGTCAACTGATTACCAATGACAGAATGGAAAATTATAATTTTTTAATTTAAATTAATTTTTATAAAAAATCAGTGCGATTTAAATGTAATTTTAATCAATCTAACCTACTTTTATTATATATATATATTTAATAAATAATAATAAACATTCAAATTTTTGACGAATTGAAGCCGATAGTACAAATTTATTTTATATATTTTACAATTTAACACATTCTCCAACTTTTAGTCGTTACAATAATTTGCAAACTGTTTTGACCGTTGCCAACTGGTTGTGATACAGTCAGAAATGACTTGAAACGCACAACCAACTTTCAGTTTTAGTCGAAATGTCACTTGGAATACAGATTTTGCTATCAATGGTTGTCAATTAATTGAAAACCGCTAATTGGAATAAACCTAATATCAAATAAATAAAGTAGGCGTACTGCCACTGGACTAGTATTGCAAGGCATAATTGAATGCATAATGAGTATTTTCTACATAGATTTAACTTTCTATGATTATGTATCAATGTAAATATCTTATAATCATCCCAATTCATCTAATAAATATAGTTGGCATACTACCACTGTAGACTGCATATATAGAAATGCAAGACACTACCTATGAAGACACTACAACGGGCATTGAAAAATGATTTCAATTTGCTTAATAAATAGTAACACAAGGCAAGATATAACAATTCGAAAAAAATCTACTCCTACATGCTCGCAGTAACCTCATTATACCAATTAAATAAAGTAGACGTCCTGCCATTATTGCAAGACATAAAGTTTGTTTTTGTTATCATGAACTTGTGCTGCACACGAATTAAATTGCACTTAAAGTTCTATAAAGTGCAGCACAAAAAGTTCTAGTTCATGACAAGTTCATGTTGCTAAAAAACACTTTTATTTCTCTGTTTATTCCATTATGACTTTGTCATTGGTATGTCAATAAATTAAATGTCAAAGATGTAGGTTAGATATGTGTGCACATTTGTTCATGAATAAAAAATAAAAAATGCAGAAAAGTGCAGAACTTTTATAAACTTTTGCATAAAATTTGACTAAAACAAACACTAGGGAGATACTATAATTTGAAAAATGATTTCAATTTGCCTCATAAATAGTAATCCAAGACAAGACGTAGCAATTTAAAAAATCTACTCCTACATGCTCGTAATAATCTCGTTATAACGAATAAATAAAGTAGACGTCCTGCCATAATAAGACATAATCAAATGCATAGTAACAGGTAATAAATGTCTATTCGTATATAAATACATAAGCATCTCAATTCTCTCAAAACTGTAAAATTGTTGGTGCACTGCCACTGTGTGCTAGGAATACACGACATTGCAAGACATCAAACATGCATAAGTAGCATAAGTCGTGCTTTTTGCGGTTGCCATGACGACAATAATACGGATTACCGGTTGATATCTCTGTCATATGGTACACTATAGATAAATAGATAGATAGATAATCATGCAAAAGAAGGAGAACATTTATTTGCTATTTTCATCCCCTGCCATCATCTATTTAATAGTTTTATGTACACGAGTATGTATCATCCGATAAACAAAGGTTAATTAAATGCACTTTTACGTGATTTATTTTTAATCCCACGCCACGGTGGTGATTTGTCGAATATATCGATTGATTGAATGGAAACACACCAAATGCATTGCATTACGAAATGGAACGTCAAGCGCACACATTGCATATTGTTTATAAGCATATAGCGAGGTAGTAGTAGTTACGTATGAGATCATGGGTAGGTTCCAGGCGGCGGCGACCAGCGCCTCCGACGAGCAGGCATCGTCCGGGCCGATGAAGGCGATCGTGCCGTTGTCGCGCATCGCCGTCATCGAGGCGATGGCGCTCGCTGGCGACGCACGTCGGTGTTGTTGGGCGACGGGCGACGCGCCTATATCGGCGGTGGTGTAGAGCAATTTTCGGCCGGGCAGTAAATCTACAACCAAAACAAACAAAAAAAGAATTATTTGATATTACACAATGTGCTCTATAGCGCAAAGGAGGAGATTTTGCATCTGTTTGTTTGTTCGTTCGTTCGTTCGCCGGATTTGTGTGTTTGAGTGCGTGCATTTACATTTATTTATAGATAATAAACTGCATATTGCGCTTTTTTTCAAAATTTAATTTCTCGGTTTTTATTGAGGTTGTAAAATATTTATCACCCCTTTCGCACTAAAATCATGTGAGGAATGTTGTACATTATTATCTATTTCACCACTTTAATTAAAAAATGGTTAAAATACGACCTAACCAATCTCACTAGACCTAATTTTGTTGCTCATTTCACATTCATGATGTGTAACCAAATTTTGTTGATTTAATTTCACTACTTTAATTAAAAATTAAACTTATCCAACGAACTGTTTAAAATACGCAAAGAAAACTTTAAAATCTACAGGAATATACATGTGCTAACAGGTTTCACTAGACATAATCATTTATAATGTTACTCACTTCACAAAAAATGAACTCAAGCACAATGGGACGCAGCCAACATTATTATCATTGTCATTTCTTTGTTTTAAACTCAGCATTCGAATAAATAGAGGTAGTATGTGCAAATAAAACATTATAAACTAAAAAGAATGAATCTAATAAGTTTCAATCAACTTAATTAATTATACCGTTACTCACTTCACATTTATGCACTATTCAGTGCAGTCAAATTTATTGTCATTCCCTTTTATTTGCATTAATTTTACAACTTCACACTTTGCACTCTTTAATTATTTTTTCAGCCCCTCTGAAAATTGCTGGCCAAAAAGGGCTGAAAATATGCGCGGCTAGTAAAAGGCATCCCTATGAAGGTAAATCAGTGCAGTTGTCAAAAAAGTTTTTGTTACGAGCCTGAAGTCAAAACCTGAATGTCGCTTATATGGCGACAGTGGAGTGCAAATTGCCGTTTTAATTTCGTAAATGGAAAATTAAAAACTAAAAATAGTTACACTAACAGGTCTCGTGAACATAATAGAATAATCTAATTTACTTTACAATCCGAAAGTTTCAAGCACAGTAAAATTTGGTCGATTTCGCAGAACTAATCTAAGTTTTTGTTGTCCGGTCGGTCAGTACGTGTGTGGATGTGAATGGTGAGCGAAGACCAAAATTATCATTCTTTACTAATGATTTTTGGATTTTTCTTAATGCAACTTTAAAATTTGTTGATATTTAATAGCAACTTGGTAGACTTATAACAAACGATATCTTTTGATGTGAAAAATATAATAAGCACAATTATTGTTTTGCATCGCTCGTTAAGTTTTATTAAAAGTATGATTGTGTATAGGTGCTGCATTTTTCAAAAGATGAAATTCTATTAACTAACTACTCGTGTCACATTATTCAATCGAGCGCAACTTTAAAATTTATTGCCGTCTAATAGCTGTTTGCTAAAGTGATACACCTACACGTCTTTTGATGTAAAAACACAAAGATTAATTAATTTTCCATCGAGGCGAGTTTATTAAAAATGTGAAACGTGAAATTCCATTAACTACTCGTGTCGCATTAATTGATTAACTTATATTGCAAAGTTTCAAACGACACAATAAGTAAACATTTCTATAACATGAAGCAAGCAATTTTATATGTAATAATAACACATCGCTTATAATTTTCATATACCGCAATTAATTCACGGCATATGAAAAATGCTATTTACGTGGAAATCCACTTTGCGACTCATAAACTTTTCATATCAAATTCTCAGGCAATTATGAGCAGATGGAAAATGAATGCCGAAATTAAATTCTTTTGTCTTTTGTCCACGCAGGTAAACAATCGCTTTATGTTCTAATTAAAACGACTTAAATGTTGATTCAATTATACGCCAACAAAATCACTTTTTGGTTACTGTTACATTCATCTTGCTTGTTTGGACTAGGAGGACCCTGCCAAAGTCACAGACGATATAATCGCTATTGCCATAATCGAATAAATTAATTAAAAAATTCGATTGTTAATTAGATTAACGTAACTATTGATTCAATTACAAAACGAGACGTGGACAATTTTAATTGTACAGCGGATTAATTTGAAGTAATTCAGGCAACTTCGAACTGGTGACACTGACCGATTCCCAAACAAGTATTATAGGTATAAATGCAACAAATCTCTATCTAATATATCAAATCAATTTGTGATTAAGTAATGTAACATAATCATTTTTGATTGTTGCATTCAATGCACTTCAATTTTAAGTAATTTAAGTAGATTCGGAGTATTGCAACGCACAATGTGAGAAACGATTGGATATGTAATTGCACTTTCTGTCAATGTCACAGTCACAATTGTCATAAAAACTTAAATTGGAAATTTAACTTGACATCGCTGTAGTTGACATGCATATATGAATTCACTTATGTAACGAAACGTAATCATTTTTGATTAGTATGTATTCCATTCATAGAGGTCCTGCATTCAGGACGTCTCAATTTGAAGTTATTCAAGCAAATTCCGGCAGTATTACAAATGTCATATAATAAAGCAAATTGATTGCGCAACGAAACATAATCATTTTTGATTGCCATATTCAGTGCGGATCAATTTGAGGCATTTATCGAATTTCGGACAATCACGACTCAGATGATCTTGAATGGCATAATTGCATTAAAAGTGAAATATTTAATTACATAAAATAAGTTGTTATAAGAAACTTGTGAATTAAATTTCGAAACGAAACATATTGCGTATGTCAATTTGATTTGATGTAAGCAAATTCGCAAAGTTACAAAATGGCATAAATAAATTTTAATTCCACCGTCTGCCACTACTGGCAAAGTTGCAAGAGTCATAATCAAATAAATTAATTGTAAACTTTGATTAACAATAGAAGTCCTGCATTCAGTGCATCTCCGTTTGAAGTTATTCAAGCAAATTCCGGCAGTGTTAGAAATGTCATATAATTTTCGATTGCTACATTCAGTGCGGATCAATTTGAGGCATTTATCGAATTTCGGACAATCACGACTCAGATAATCTTCCATGGCATAATTGCATTAAAAGTGAAATATTTAATTACAGAAAATAAGTTGTTGTAAGAAACTTGGATTAGTAATGAAATGTAAATTGAATTTCGAAACAACGCATATCGCGTTTGTCAATTTGATTTAATGCAAGCAAATTCGCCAATCGCAAAGTTACAAAATGGCATAAATAAATTTTAATTTCACCGCCTGCCACTGCTGACAAAGTTGCAAGAGTCACAGTCAAATAAATTAATTGTAAACTTCGATTAACTAGTTTCAAAGTAATAATATAGTAAGTTCGATTTCGCGTAAATATTTAATTACTTTCTCATGCTGTATTATTTGCTTTGATCAAATCGATTAATGTGTAAACGAATTACCAACTTGTTTTATTTTGTGTAAATTTAGCAACGTCTCACCTTGATCGCCGTTGACCGCATCGACGGCGAGCGGCAGAGCGCCTAGCAGGACGCGCGACTGTCCGTACGCCGCCAAAAATCCAACCACAATCGTTTCGTTAAAGTTGTGCGCGCCGATCTCGCTGAGATGATCGTAGAGCGGTTGATATTCGGCCAGCGGCGGTTCGCCGGCGGACGCACAATGCGGCAACTCCTCGCCGACGACGACGGTGGCGGCGGCAAATGTTACAGCGCGTAGTAGTAGTAATAGAAGCGCGATCCACATGCTGCTGACTGTTTTTCGAGCTCGATCGCGACGCGGTTGCTGCATCCGAATGAAGGAGCGCGCCCGTCCGCATGCGGCCCGTCGTCGTCGTCGTCGTTTCGCTGTACCTACGTCGTCATGGCGATGCGGTGATGCGCGAATGGTGTGCCCCGGCACATCCACCAAACAATAACACACACATCAACAGGTTAATTTATTAAATATACATATATATATAAACTCCACCGAAAACGAAGCGCTACAACAGCATCATTTTCATTCATCGGCACTCTATGTTTTTTTTTCCAATTCATTTACATGAAAAAAAAAACAAGCCGCACAACAATAGCCCTGTGCCGCCGCCGCCGCTTTTATTCAACAATTCCCATTGAATCACTTTTATTCCGCACACAGCATTATTTCATTCAATCCCCGTTATTGCTGTTTGATTTATTATGAAAATCGTCGATGATTACATCAACGCTACTACCATTTGATTGGATTTAGTTTTTATTGCAACGTGCGTTACATATATTGGATGTTGTATGTAATCAACGTTGTTTTCATGTCGTCGTGTGCGCGCTGCAATATTTCGCCCCAAAGGAATTTAATTATTTCTCGCTTATGAAATAAATTACGTTGCGTTGGTGCTGCTGCTGTTGCTGCTGTTGCTGCTGTTACCGGGGCTCATCGTGTGCACGCGTATCAGTATTTATAGATGTGTTCCTGTGATTGCTCACCCGCGTGCACATGTACTAGCAAATCAAACATATGTATTCTCTTTACTATATTTCCACGTATCGATTACAATTACGATAACAAAATTTAAAATTCGCGCTATCAGCGCTTTGCTGAACTAATTATTACACCAATTTTCTTCTAGATGGCACGCTATGTTTAATTACATACATCATAAAAGCGCTTAACGATGCGAAAAATGCGAAAAACTGTGCCAATTTTCTTCTCCGTATACCACATCCTTTGGTAAAAAATGTTAAAATGTTCTTGGCTTATTACATAAAGTAGGGCTTATTACTTTATGAAACAAACACACAAATAATAGATTGAAGAGACAATAGATGTCAAAGTTTTAACCTCAAATTTTTGAATAAGAAAAATTGTTATTAGTCACGTTCGTATTACCATAGCTAGATATTACTAAACTTTGATATCGATTATCTCAAAACTATCATTTGTGTCTTGTCACTGTTTACCAATCAGCCCTTTAGGAGATTATAATCAAAAGCCGTTTAGTAAGGGATATGAAGGGAAGGAACGGGAAAAACGGATTTTTTGTTGGCAAAATAGCCATAATAGTGTGAATTACTCAATTTGTTATTTATTTATTACATATACGAGACTAAATCAACCATTATCCGAAATGTAGAAATAATTGGAAGCGTACATGTATATTATTTTGCAACACATTGTTGCGTATCAAATTTCCTAAAGCACTCGTGAAAGAAAGTTTTTGACTGAGTTGCAAATGAGGAAGGCACAGCTTCTTTCACAACTTAGTTTCAGGTAAACTCAACTTTGAAGTAGTTGCTCATCCTTTGTATATAGTCTTCACTTTGCCGCACTTCCATTTGTTTGGTCTATTGAAAGAAGCATTAAAGAGCCGTAGAGTTACCTTGGATAAAGCAGTAAAAAAGCAGTGCGTCCTCATGAAAAAATATTTTTGGTAGAAATGCAAACCAGGAATTTACTGCTACTTTCACTATTTAATCCACGGTAAAACAACGTCCATTTAATGCTTATCTTAATGGACCAAATAAATGAAAGTCTGATGGGACAAACTCCTTCCTTCCTGAACCTTCTTTTATGAGTACTTCAGGAAGCGTATTGTCCAGCAATGGACAAGTGCAATAAAAAGCAAGGGTGGCTATATTGAAGAATAATGCACACGTACGTTTCCCATTTGTAGTACAATTAAATTGATAACAACATTGCGGATTATAGTGGACTTACCCTCGTCTGTTTATCCAAAAATGTTTAAAACTGCCAATGAAGAGTTATTTTCATAAATATTTTAAGCATTGCTTATATATTCCATATAAAATTTTAAATGTAAAACATTTATTATTTTTAAATAAATTAATTTGCCGCGTATAGGTGCGAGTAGTGTTAAAACTGGGAACTAATAGCTTGGGCGACTTGCCGTCAGATGTCGCACCGCTTACAATAACAAATTTTGGCATACCAAGCATCTTGTCCACGCCAATGACGCCAATATACCACGTTCGATGTAGTCGATGTAGTGATAAACGGATATACATTTCGTATTAGAATTCGACATCTAATTAAATTATAGCCGTAACGGACGTACGTAATCGATGATGTGATAATTACGATTCGGTCAAGTTGATATTACCTCGAAAAATTGACACTCAGCGAAAAGCAAGGTTGTGTTGTGTCAATTTTTTGCTTCTGTTCAGCTGCTTCTCTGCAGTGCTACAATACACGCTTATTTGAGAGAACCGATCGTGGAAAAATGTCATCGAAAAAGCAATTAAATTCCAGTACAAACGAGAACACGTGTTGTGTTTGCTATAAAGCAGTCGAAATTTACTCGATTGGTAATTGTGATCATCCTGTTTGCTATGAATGTTCAACGCGAATGAGAGTGCTGTGCAAACAGACGGAATGTCCAATATGTCGAGGAGAGATGCCCACTGTAAGTTGATGATTCATAATGTCATATGTGCGTATTGCATCGGAACGATGTTTTAGGTGGTTTTTACAAGAGAAATTCTTCCATTTCCCGACCTAAAGCCCAATCCGAATCTGCGTGAGGATCGTTACGGCTTGCACTTTTACTCACGCTCAATCGAAGCTGCCTACTATCGCCTATTAGAGTTTAACTGTACGAAATGCGATCATCGTCCGTTTCGCAACTTCCAAACGCTGAAAGACCATATGCGAAAGGAACACGAACTCTTTTACTGTGATCTATGCGTCGAGAATCTAAAGATATTTGCATTTGAGAGGAAATCGTACACACGTAGCGAATTAGCCACACATCGGCGTAAAGGTGATGATGACAATAAGTCGCATCGTGGCCATCCATTGTGCGAGTTTTGTGATAAACGTTATATGGACAGCGACGATCTGTTTCGCCATTTACGCCGCGAACATCTCTACTGCCATATCTGTGATGCTGATGGCAAACATCAATACTATTCAGACTACCAGGACCTTCGCGCGCATTTCCTGGAAGACCATTTCCTTTGCGAGGAGGGCGACTGCAAGAACGAGCAACTCACGTCCGTATTTCGCACGGAGATTGATTACAAAGGTTATTAGAATTTGTAATCTTATCGTTGGTAATATAGCCTAATCTAATCTTATTGTAGCTCATGTAGCATCTGTGCATTCGAAGCAGCTGGGACGCGCCGCCATTAAACAGGCGCGTACGTTGGAGGTGGAATTCAATTTTGCGCCGCGCCGAAATGATCCAGGGGGGCAGCGAGGCGGTCGCAAACCGAACAACAATTCGAGCGCTATTCTTCGTGTGGTTGATGATAGTAGTGAGGGTGCAGTCGGTTATACCACCGAATCGAAATCAAACAGCACGAAACAGTTGATTGTGACGAATCAAAACTATCCGCCGTTGGGCAATGCGGATCCATCAACAAGCACCACGAAAAGTAGCGTTACCTTCACATCGAAATTGGGCAAGCCGAATTTCACAAATGAAGAATTTCCTAGTCTGGGCGGTGCACCGGTACCCGTACGACCGAGTGTTAGTGCCGCAGCACATAAACCAACTGCAAAGGGCGAGGATTTTCCAGCGCTGGGAAAGCGGAAAAATGTGGTGACAATATCGAAGAATAGTAATAGCTCCCCGCCGACAAGTCTTCAACGTAATAATGATACGAAAACAGCTAGCAGTACCTTAAAATTAACATTAAAGTTTGTTAATTTACACTTTATTTAATTTATTCATTAATTTTGAATCATATTTTAGTCCAGAACGTCCGCAATCGATGCGTCCAAATTTATCAATTCAAGTCAATCATAAATCTAACGGCACGGTTACCACACGCATATCGACAGCGCCCACCGCCAGCCTACAATTTCGTCCGATGTCGTTGGATGCATTTCCCGCGCTTGGCACGAGCGGTTACGTGCCACCGGTGCAGCAACAGCAGTGGGTGCAACCGAAACCGAAGAAGACGCAAGAACCGAAATCGTCACGTGTTGCGCCCGCTCCCACGCTGCCCACAAGCAGTCTCAGCGACTTTCCCTCCCTATCGAAGAAGACGTCGAGTGTGACGATGCCCATGTCTAGCACGTGGGTGAATCGCGCCGCCTCCACCAACGATATTCCAAAGTCGAACAATCCAAAGAATAATAAGGATAATAATAAAGCTAACGCAAAGAAAAAACCGACTAATAATAATGACAATAATAAAACTGTTGTTGTAGAGAGCGAGGCGAGCACGAAGCCGACGACGAAGAGTAAGAAAAAGAAGGGAGGAGCAACAACCACTACTTCAACTACTAGCAATAATTATAGCAATGCGGAGACGAGCAATGAACGTAACAACAATAATAACAATAAAAATACGAATGGTATCGTAAAGAAAACGTCAACGTTGAAAATTGGTGCGCTAGAAGTGGCGTCCACATCGAACGAAAACGATTTTCCAGCGTTGAATAATAAAGCACCACCAGGTATTTCAATAAAACCGCCGCCCGGCTTCAATTTTGCGTCGCAAAACGATCTAACATTCACAAATAGCAGCGGGCAATCCTATTCGATCCTACCAACCACCAACGCGCACAGCTACTACATGCCATCCAACTTCAAATCGCGCAACCTCTATCTCATCGCCGATTTCATGAACGTACTCGAAACGAACGATGCGATGAATGAGTTCAAACGCTACTCGGATCTGTTCCGCAACGAAAACTATCCGGCGGAAAAGTTTTACGAACATTGCAAATTTGTGCTGAGAGATGCATTCGATAAGATCTTTCCCGAGCTGCTCGTACTGCTGCCCGACATTGAAAAGCAGCAAGATCTCTATCGCGTCTATCTGAAGCGCGAAAAGGTGAAAAACGCTGGATTGGAGGAGTGCGCAACGTGTAAACAAATCATTTTCGCCCGCGAACTTAAACAGCATCTCAATAATCACTACATGGAAAATCATTTTCCATCGCTTGGACAATCAGCCGGCGAAACGAATAACGTATGGAAAAAGTAATTGCTATTTAAATAATATACAGATGATACAAAAATAACAAATTGGAATGAAATATTCATTATGTTCGTAACAGATAGCATTGTTTTATTTTTATTTTATTTTTATTTTTTGGTTGTTTTTTTTAATAATAATACCGTGTTGGTTATTCTAAAAAAAAAAACGAAAAATAAATATCTAAATGGATTATAGTTTTTGTTATATCTTGATGATAGTAATTATGTAATAGAAAACAAACAAATGTAAATATTTATAACATTTCTAAAGATATTGAATGTTTTTGTTAAAATGAATAAATTTTTCACATTTAGATATCACCTTCAAAAGCATTTATTAAACTCAAAGATACAAAAGATAAAAATATTTTTTCAAAGAGTTAACAAGCTGCGTTTTACTATATATAGCATCTGTGTCTTTTTTTAGATTTCCTTAATCAATTTTCTTGGATTGGAAAATGAATGAATAATAGCCGAATCATTTAAAATGTTGTTAGCTGCTAAACACTTGCGAAAGCAACACCCCCTAAACAATAACATCAACAAAAGCATATTTCAATACAATAATACAAAAAACATTTTTTACTTGTAATATAAAATCGGTAAAAAATTGAGTTAATTAATTGAGTATATATATAAATAATCATCATTGACGAGCTGAATTGAATAAATTATACAATATAAATATATAAACATGAAAAAAAAACGCTCCTTGTTAGATTAGAAAAGTTGATCACAGCAACATCGAACAATAATGGCAAGATAATAACATATATATATGTATACAATAATAGAAGAGGTATTTCATCAAATACTGTCCAAATTCAACATCCATACGCTTGGTTTACGTACTAATTATCGTCGTCTTTGAATCGACGATAGATTGATTGTACGTAGGTGAAGACGCATTTCCAATCGGGACGACGCGTTGCCACCATATCATCGACATCCAACAAGGGAGCGATATCTGCTTTTTCACTGTGAAAAACAATTTATTATTGTACATGGTTACTTTTAAAGCATTCAATTTTGAGAGAAATATTTGCAATTTTTCTTTGATTGTTAGTAATTTTGATGAAAAATGCCAAAAATCCATCAAAAGTTTAAGAATTTTTTCATAGCGATTTAAACATGTTTTCAGATTATTTTTATTTTTAAAGCGAACGTACTCAGCAACTTGAAAAGCCAAAGTGAAATTGTATCTGCGATTCTGCGGGGTGAGTTTGTCATAGTCGAAGGCATCTG